>WNWU01000033.1:5294561-5304577 GCA_012654045.1 Ptyas mucosa | reverse complement strand
TATACTATACTATACTATACTATACTATACTATACTATACTATACTACTGACAAGAAAAGTCAATGGGTAATCCAGATTCACTTAGCAACCGGGTTACTAACTGATCAACAGCAGTGATCCACTTAACAACTGTGGCAAGAAAGGTTGTAAAATGGGTCAAAACTCACTGAATAAATGTCTCACTTAGCAACATAAATCTTGTCCTCAACCGCGGTCGTAAGCTGAGGACCACCTGTATTTAAGAGCTGGAATTTAGAGTAGAATTGTAACAAAATCTTTCCTGTCTTGTTAGATAGTGGAGTACCCTTTCGGTCTGTTAGGACAAGATCTGAAATGGAAAATAGTTGTGTAATTGGAATGAAAGTAAATTGAATAAACCATAAAAGGAATAAAAAGATGAGTTCTGAAGAAGCCAAGGTACTACAAATTTAGGTTGTTTCTTTGCCCATCCGCTTTTTAGATTAGGCCTCGTGGATCCCGATGGTGACACTAACTTAATTATAGGATGGCAATTAAGTGACATTTACTAAGTGGGTCTACTTAGAAGGAAGTTGGAGTTCAGGGGTGCTTAAAGAGAGGATTTGGGTTGTAAAATTAGTCACTTGTTCGCAAACAGCTCATAACCCTCTGAACTCTTTATTTTCTTATTAAATGTGATTTACTAGTTGGGTCACGGATCCCTCTAATCTAGGGATGGGCAGCCTTTTAGTATTCATCATTTTTTAAAATTCTGGTTGATTTTAGAAAAAGAAGTATTTTACATACACAAACACACACTTATTATTTTTTTTAAAAAAAGTATGATAAGTCTATTTTACCACTTGTAGCGGAGTTTTCTAATTTTCTCTTTAAAATGGAAGATAGCCATGATATGGCTTTTGGAAGTGATGTTCAGAGAAAGTCGGCGTTGGTCCCACCACACATTAAGTTCCAGCTATTATAATTTATTGCTCGTGTTTATAGACAAAAAAACTAGTCAGCTCATTGTCAGCACAAAATTGATGCTAGATACGAGTTAATGGAATTCAAGAGGAGTTGGACTTAGATCACTTGTGGGAACATAATGATTCTAAACCGATTCCTCTCTTGACTCCACCCCAAATTCCGCCCCTTGCCTGCCCTTCTACAGCAGGGGTCTCAAACTTTATTTCATTGAGGGTGTTGTGGTCCGCCAGCAGCCTGTGGAACTGGCAGCGGAGTCGGACAGTGAGGAGGCTGAGGAAGAACATGGGCCAGTCCTGGAGGCTGGGGAAGGCCCGGATGAGGGCTCTGCGTTGGAGGCAGAGATGGGGCCAGGGCCATCTGGGAGTGATGTGCGGACTCCGGAGCCTCCAGAGGCTGACAGCAGAGAGGCAGAGGAACAGGAGGAGCCTGTTCCTAGTGCACGTATGAGAAGAGCTGCCAGAAGGCAAGAGCAGCTAAAGCAAAAAGGATAACTCGGGAGTAAGGCCTGGAGATGATTGGCACCTCCCGTAAGGCTTAAAAGACCAGCAATGGCTCTTGGGCTCTTTGTTGGAAAACAACGTTGATAGATTTGTTTCTTGTCTTGCTGCATTTATTTCTTGTCGGTGTCTTCTGCTTCTGAACTTTTGCCAAGAAAAGCCTTTGGCAGTTTGCCACAGTAGACCAAGGTTGGTGATAAGGCTGAAGAATTGTGTTGTGAAGAATTTGTTTTGAATTAGTTTGGACTATGCCGAGAATGAGTTAATTCTCAGCTGTTCTAATAAAGTCTGTTTGTTTAGAACTAATTGCGTCTGATAATACCTACTTGGGCCTGGGTCACAACAGATGGCTACATCAGGGTTGTGTTTGACCTCAGGGGCCAGGGTGGCCATGGCCAGGGTGGGCGTGGCCAGCTTGACATCACTCATGTCGGGGCGTCTGTGATGGCCCGAGTGCTCTGCCAGTGAAAACGGCCTCCCAAGCTCCATTTTCAGCCATGACGGCCTCCGGCCATGTCCCTGAGCTCTGGCAGACAGTGGCAGGAGGCTGTCGCAGCTGAAAACGGAGCCTGGGAGAGCTGTGTGCAGCCCTCCCGAGCTCCGTTTTCACTGACAGAGGCACCGCAGCCAATCCTTTGCTATTTCTAGGGCAGCGCCACGGGCCAGATCTAAGCACCTCGCAGGCTGAATCCGGCTATGGGCCTTGAGCTTGATACCCCTGTTCTACAGGATGGAGGGGTTTTTTTAGGACTGGACTATTTGACCGTGGTACCTAAATACATAACACACTAATATTCTCTCTCTTCTGATATTAACAGGCCTGAATCCCGATTATGGACCATGATGCTCCTACTGGGAACCTGCCTGCTTTACTGCGCCAGGGTCCTCATGCCCATCTGTGTGGTCACCATGAGCTCTCGCTTTGACTGGGACAAGAAACAATCCGGAATTGTGTTGAGCAGCTTCTTTTGGGGCTACTGCCTGACCCAAGTTGTTGGAGGCCACTTGAGTGACCGGTATGGACAATATTACATTAAATCAGGGGTGTCCAACTCGATTTTTATAGAGGGCTGCATCAAAGTTGTGTTTGACCTTGGAGGGAGGGGCAGGGGACGTGGTCATCTCGACGTCACTCGTGTCGGGGGCGCCTGTGATGGTCCGAGTGCTTTGGCAGCGAAAATGGGCTCCAGAGCTCTGTTTTTGGCTGCGACAGCCTCCTGCAATCCTCTGCCAGCAAAAACGGAGCTCGGGAGGGCCGCGGGTGGCCCTCCCGAGCTCCGTTTTCACTGGCAGAGGCACAATGGGCCAGCCCTTCGCTGTTTCCAGGGCAGCCCCGCAGGCCAAATCTAAGAACCCCACGGGCCAAATCCAGCCTGTGGGCCTTGAGTTTGACACCCCTGCAATAAATGGTCTTAGCGATGCTTTGGCACCAAAGAACTTATTTATTTAGTTATTTTATCATCATTCAACATTTGATAAAAGTAATACGCAGTCATTCATGAACGACCGGAATAAGGATTGTGCCACTCGCCTTTCAACGAAACGTGGATGAATTTGCATTTTTCATAAGAATTTAAATTCTCCCTTTCGTTGTTCTTTTATCATCTTTGTGACTTTAGTGTTATTTTTTTTATTATTATTATTTATATGCCGCCCTTCTCCAGAGACTCAGGGCGGCTTACAAGGCGTTAAGCAATAGCCTTCATACTTTTGTATATTTTATACAAAGTCAGCTTATTGCCCCCAGAATCTGGGTCCTCATTTTACCTACCTTAGAAAGGATGGAAGGCTGAGTCAACCTTGAGCCTGGTGAGATTAGAACTCGCAGTAATTGCAGGCAGCTGGATGTTAAATGCTGCCTTAATAGGAGGCATTAGCCTGCTATGCCACTCAGGCTCAGGCTTTTGAGGGTTAATATAAGAAATATATAAATTATCTATTATTGCATATACTCACAGTGGCATGGATAGCCTTTGCTCAAAAGTGGAAAGAGAAAGATACCCCAACTGAAGAGGAAATATTACTAAAAATTCTTAACCAAGAGCCTTGGTAGTACAGTGGTCTAAAGCACCCTGTTATTAACACCAGCTGCCTGCAATTATTGCAGGTTCGAATCTCACCAGGCTCAAGGTTGACTCAGCCTTCCATCCTTTCTAAGGTAGGTAAAATGAGGACTCAGATTGTGGGGGCAATAAGCTGACTTTGTATAAATATACAAAAGTATGAAGGCTATTGCTTAGCGCATTGTAAGCCGCCCTGAGTCTCCAGAGAAGGGTGGCATATAAATCAAATTTTAAAAAAAAACTGTGTAGAAATGGGCAGACTTATCTTGGAGCTCAAGGATAAATGTGAAACACAGTACTATATAATCTGGAAAAAATTTCATGAATGATTAGACAAAAGGAGGATAGCCGAGAGAAGGGTGTAGTGTTGGATGAGAAATACATAAATTATGATGGATAAATATGTACCGTATTTATCGGCGTATAACACGCACTTTTCCCCCCTGAAAATAGGGGGCAAATGATGTGTGCGTGTTATACGCCGATATAATGTTAAGAAGGGGGGGAGTGCAAACAGCAGCTACCTCGAGCAAGCCACAGGGCTCCGAGTTGTTGGAGAAGCGGGAGCAATAGCAGCCTGGACTGCGCTTTCAGCGGGCAAACAAAGCTGCCTCTGCCACGAGGAACTTTGGAGAGAGAGGGAGGGACTGGCTGTGGCCGTTCTCGCCAGCTAAGAGACAGGCTGCTCCCACAGCTGCCCCCACCCCCGCCCTCTCTCTCCAAAGTTCCTCACGGCAGAGGCAGCGTTGCTTGCCTGCTGAAAGCGCAGCTGCTGCTTCTCCAACCACTCGGAGCCCTGCATAATAGCGCTGCGGCTTGCTCGTGGTAACTGTCATTTAGACTCCCCCCCCTTCCTCCTCCTTGAGTTCGAGCCTCGCGGCGTGGCCGAGGCGGGGTGGGATAATAGCTGCACGGATCCTCCGGTGCCATGTGTGTCCTGTGCGCTGCAATGATGAAGCGCTTTGCCAAGGAAAGCAAAGTCTCAGGCTGCTCCTGGAGCAGCCAGGAGAAGGAGAAGCTGCCAGCGGGGAGACAAGGCGCCTCAGGAGGACCGGAGGAGAGCACAGCTTCTCACTCATGGAGGCCTACCGGTGGGGAAGTGGGCGCGGTAAGAGGTGCGCTGGCCGGGAAGCGGTCATGCTCCCTGGCAGGAGAGGGTTGCACGTTCACTCGCGGGAGTGAACGTGCAACCCTCTCCTGCCAGGGAGCATGACCGCTTCCCGGCCAGCGCACCTCTTACCGCGCCCACTTCCCCACCGGTAGGCCTCCATGAGTGAGAAGCTGTGCTCTCCTCCGGTCCTCCTGAGGCGCCTCGCCTCCCCGCTGGCAGCTTCTCCTTCTCCTGGCTGCTCCAGGAGCAGCCTGAGACTTTGCTTTCCCCACCGGTAGGCCTCCATGAGTTTTATTTGAAATTTAAGTTTTTTTCCTGAAATTTCCCTCTTAAAATGAAGGTGCGTGTTATACGCCTGTGCGTGTTATACGCCGATAAATACGGTATATAAATTGCATAAATAGGTACAGGTATAGATCAATAGACAAGTACAAGAATTGTGTAGGAATATGATATAGATTGTTAGCATGATGTTATGTATAAATTACGTATAAGGTTAAAGAATTATATTATAATATTAACTTTAACATAATTTGTATTAGTTTAAAGTGTTGAAAGATATTTAGAACCAGTGAGGACATATCTATGTCCGATGTTTTTAATTTTGAATGATTAATAAAAAAAACTTTTTTTTAAAAAAGAAGCAAAATGTTTTCAAAAGAAAAAAACAAACAAACCCAAGAAAGTCCAATTATCTTTTGGGGGAAAAAAAACACCTTTGGGGTCATTGAAGTCAACTCTTGAATGCTTTCAGAGACGCAATTCCACTACATGTCAACCATCAAATATTATACAGATATAATATCCGTGCATGATGACATGATGGAGAGATAAACCTGGTTTCTTAAAAAGATAACCCTGTAGGTGCAATGACACCTAAAACAATGCAAGCAAATTTTCCTTTGTTGGGAGGGATTTAATCAGTGGTGGGTTGCCCCCGGTTCGGACTGGTTCGCAAGAACCGGTAGTAAAACCGGTGGGAGGCTCCGCCCATTGACCTGGATGTCACCATAGGCGATCTGCGCATGCGCAGAAGAGCGCGAGCACGATGTGAACCGGTAGTAAAGGTAAGTAGAAGCCACCCCTGGATTTAATCCTATGCTTAAACCATGGCAGGCCAAGGAAACATTTATTCCTTCTGCAAGGATTTTGGTTCATCCACCTTGTCTATGGAGAGTCTCAATCATCCAGGTCATGGTTGTCCCAAAGGTGTTTTTTTTTTTTCAAGAGGCAACGGGACTTTCTGCTTTTTCTCTGAAGGCGTTTCGCTTCTCATCCAAGAAGCTTCTTCAGCTCCGCACTCACCTTGCGTCATGCCCCAGTTCCTGTTTTCAACCTCTGCTTCTTGTACTAAAGCAGGGGTCCCTAAACCTGACAACTTTGAGACTTGTGGACTTCAACTCCCAGCATTCCCTCCCTAGCCAGCCGTGGAATTCTGGGAGTTGAAGTCCACAAGTCTTCAAGTGGCCAAGTTTGGGAGACCCCCCCTGTCCTAAAGGAAGGGGTCAACAAGCAATTCTGGGGTGCAGGAAACGCTCTTGCTGATCAACGTTCCTAATCCTTTTCCAGGATAGGAGGAGAGAAAGTCCTTCTCCTCTCGGCCTCGGCCTGGGGATCCATCACCGCCATCACGCCCCTCCTCATTTCCTCAAGCTCCGCCCAGCTGACTCTGTTGACCTTCACTCGCTTCCTTATGGGACTATTGCAAGGTGAGACAATCTGTTTCCAAACTCTTGGCTCACCTGAGAAATTGGAATAACGGGGACTTTATTATTATTATGAGGACCCAGATTGTTGGGAGCCATAAGCTGACTCTATAAACTGCTTAGAGAGGGCTGTAAAGGCACCGTGAAACAGTTTGTAAGTGCTATTGCTAGTGCTATTTCACACTCGTAAGGATAACACAACATTTTTAATGACAAGCTTTGCTACGGTAGACGTTTGCTGCCGCAGGAAAAGGATACAGGCAGTCCTTGACTTATGACCACAACTGAGTCCATCATTTCTGTTGCTAAGTGAGATACTTGCTAAGGGGCCTGAGTGGCGCAGTAGACTAAGGCACTGTGATTAACATTCAGCAGCCTGCAATTACTCCAAGTTCAAATCCCACCAGGCTCAAGGTTGACTCAGCCTTCCATCCTTTCTAAGGTAGGTAAAATGAGGACCCAGATTGTGGGGGCAATAAGCTGACTTTGCATAAATATACAAAAGTATGAAGGCTATTGCTTAACGCCTTGTAAGCCGCCCTGAGTCTCCGGAGAAGGGCGGCATATAAATCATTTTTTTTTAAAAAGTGGGTTTTGTTCCATTTTACAACCTTCCTTGCCGTAGTTGTTAAGTGAATCACCACGGTTGTTAAGCTGTTAAGGGAATCTGACTTCCCCATCGACTTTGCTTGTCAGAAGGTCGCAAAAAGTGATAGCCATAGCAATAGTACTTAAAATAATTAGTTATTAAAAAAATACATCTCTTATTATTATTTTAGTTCCTATAGGTGGGGGGAGACTTTCATTTCAGAGCAATAATAGCAAGAGCACTTAGACTTATATATCGCTTCCCAGTGCTTTACAGCCCTCTCTAAGCAGTTTACAGAGTCGGCCTCTTGACCCCAACAATCTGGATCCTCATTTTATCGACCGTGGAAATATAGAAGGCTGAGTCAACTTTGAGCCGGTCAGGATCGAACTCCCAACAAAATGGCAGAGTTAGCCTGCAATACTGCCTTCTAACCACTCCTCCACAATGGTGATCGTGGGACCCTGGGACACTGCAACAGTCATAAATACGAGCCAGTTGCCAAGCATCTGAATTTTGATTGCGTGACCATGGGGTGAATGTGAAAAGCAGTCAACGGCCATTTTCCTCGAACAGCCATTGAGACTTCGAATGGTCACTAAATAGCAATAGCACTTAGACCTATATACCGCTTTACAGTGCTTTACAGCCCTAAGTGGTTTACAGAGTCAACCTATTGCCCCCCAAAATCCAGGTCCTCATTTTATCAACTTTGGAAGGATGGAAGATTGAGTCAATCTTGAGCCAGTGAGATTCAAACTGCCAAATTGCAGGCAGCTGGCAGTCAGCAGAAGTAGCCTGCAGTACTGCACTCTAACCACTGCGCCACCGTGGCTCAAATGAATGGTTTAAGTTGAGGAATACCTTAATGGGATTTAATTCTGTCTTTTTGTTTCCTATTTCTCTGTCCACTTTATTAGGGGTTTATTTTCCTGCCTTGGCTAGTCTGCTTTCCCAGAAGGTACAGGAGAGTGAACGAGCATTGACATACAGCACAGTTGGGACTGGATCTCAGTTTGGGTGAGTTTCTCACATACTATAAAAAGGATATCAAGACTCCAGAAAGAGTGCAGAGAAGAGCAACCAGGATGATTAGGGGACTGGAGGCTAAAACAGACGATGAACGGTTGCAAGAACTGGGCATGGCTAGTCTAGTGAAGAGAAGGACCAGGGGAGACATGATAGCAGTCTTCCAATACTTGAGGGGCAGCCACAGAGAGGAGGGGGTCAAGCTATTTTCCAAGGCACCTGAAGGCCAGACAAGGAATAATGGATGGAAACTAATCAAGGAGAGATTCAACCTGGAAATAAGGAGAAATTTTCTGACAGTGAGAGCAATCAACCGATGCAACAGAAGTTGCCTTCAGAAGTTGTGGGAGCTTCATCACTGGGAACTTTCAAGAGACTGGACTGCCATCTGTCAGAAATGGTGTAGGGTCTCCTCCTTGAGCAGGGGGTTGGACTAGATGACCTACAAGGTCCCTTCCGACTGTGTTAATCTGTATCTTCAAGCAGAGAACGGGGCAATAAAGGAAAAAGGATTGAAAAAGAATACAGGTGGTCCTCGACTTACGATCACAACTGACCGAGCCCAAAATTTATGTTGCGAAGTGAAACATTTGTTAAGTGAGTGTTTTGCCCCACTTTACCACTTTTCTTCCCACAGTCGTTAAGCAAATCACACTGCAGTTGATAAGTTAAATACCTGGGGGTTAAGTGAATCTGGCTTCCCCACTGACTTTGCTCATCAGAAGGTCGCCAAAAGTGATCACGTGACTTTGGGGACACAGAAATGGACATAAGTATGAACCGGCTGCCAAGCGTCTGAATTCTGATCACATGACCACGGGGAGGATGCAGAGGTCATAACTGTGAAAAAACGGACGTCCCTTTTTTCAGTGCCTTTGTAAACTTTGAACAGTCACTAAACGAACTCTTGCAACTTGAGGACTACCTGTACTAATAGCAACAGCCCTGAGACTTATATACCGCTTCACAGTGCTTTTACAGCCCTCTCTAAGTGGTTTACAGTCAGCCTATTGCCCTCAACAATTTGGGCCCTCATTTTATCCACCTCAGAAGGATGGAAGGCTGAGACAACTTTGAGCTGGTCAGGATCGAACTGCTGAAGTGCAGGCAGCCGGCAGTCAGCAGAAGTAGCTTGCAGTAGTGCATACTAACCACTGCACCATCACGACTCGTGATAATAGTCAAAACAAAATGGCGGCAGATAAGAGTCATTGAAATTCAAGGTGGGCAGGACTTAGTTGTCTTGTGGGGACGAAGGGATTCGAGACTCATGATGCGCTTGACCCCTCCCCTCGGGCTCAGCCTGGCCACCTCCCACATAGATTCTGGTCTGCCAATTCTGTGTACCGTCCTAATTCTCTCTCCCCATTTTAGGACATTGGTGATGGGGGCGGCTGGCTCCCTCCTGCTTGACTGGTACGGATGGGAAAGCGTCTTCTATCTTTCGGGCCTGCTTACCTTGCTCTGGGTGTACTGCATGTGCAAATTCATCCTGCCACAAAAAGGTAAGTAACATTTCCCCCCCTATCTATAGGGCAGCTCTCAATACAGAATAGCTGGAAGGGACCTTCGAGGTCTTCTAGTCCAGTCCCCTACTCAAGCAGGAGATCCTATACCATTTCAGACAGGTGGCGGTCCAGGATTTTCTTAAAAACCTCCAGTGATGAAACACCCACAACTTCTGGAGGCAAGTTGTTCCACTGGTTAATCTCTCTCTCTCCCTCTCTTTCTCTCTCTCTCTCTCTCTCTCTCTCTCTGTGTCTGTCTCTGTCTCTGTCTCTGCCTGTCTCTCTGTCTTTGTCTCTCTCTCTCTCTGTCTCTGTCTTTCTGTCTCTCTCTCTGTGTCTCTCTGTCTCTCTGTCTCTCTCTGTCTCTCTGTCTTTGTCTCTCTCTGTCTCTGTCTCTCTCTGTCTCTCTCTGTCTCTGTCTTTCTGTCTTTGTCTCTCTCTGTCTCTCTGTCTCTCTGTCTGTCTCTCTCTCTGTGTCTCTGTCTTTGTCTGTCTCTGTCTTTCTGTCTCTCTGTCTGTCTGTCTCTCTCTCTGTGTCTGTGTCTCTGTCTCTCTCTCTCTCTCTCT
>WNWU01000033.1:5229572-5255280 GCA_012654045.1 Ptyas mucosa | reverse complement strand
ATGGAATGGAATGGAATGGAATGGAATGGAATGGAATGGAATGGAATGGAACGGAACGGAATAGAATAGAATAACAAAGTTGGAAGGGACCTTGGAGGTCTTCTAGTCCAACCCCGTTTAGGCAGGAAACCCTACACTACTTCAGACAAATGGTTATCCAACATCTTCTTAAAAACGTCCAGTGTTTGGAGCATTTACAACTTCTGGAGGCAAGTTGTTCCACTGATTCATTGTTCTAACTGTCAGAAAATTAGTTTAGTTCTTAGTTAGTTCTCGGTTGCTTCTCTCCTTGAAAAAAATATATAAGAAAATAAGGAAATAGCATGGTTAAAAATTCTCACTGTATATTCTTTGTCTTGTACATCTTGTACATCAAGTAGACAGACCACATGAGGCATCCCTACCTGGCCAGGTACAGAATTGCACAATTCTACAATCATTTTTTTTTATTGGTTCAATTTTTTTATTGGTTCAATTTATATTTTTATTGGCTCAATTTAAGAGCCTTGGATAGTACAGTGGTCTAAAGCCCTGTTATTAACATCAGCTGCCTGCAATTATTGCAGGTTCGAATCTCACCAAGGCTCAAGGTTGACTCAGCCTTCCATCCTTTCTAAGGTAGGTAAATTGAGGACCCAGTTTGTGGGGGCAATAAGCTGACTTTGTATAAATATACAAAACTATGAAGGCTACTGCTTAACGCATTGTAAGCCGCCCTGAGTCTCCGGAGAAGGGCGGCATATAAATCAAATTTTAAAAAAAAATATGCCGCCCTTCTCCGGAGACTCAGGGTGGCTTACAATGCGTTAAGCAATAGCCTTCATACTTTTGTATATACCTGCTTAGTAGGGCTTTCAGGCCCCCCTAAGCGGTGTTCTTTTTTATACAAAGTCAGCTTATTGCCCCCACAATCCGGGTCCTCATTTTACCTACCTCGGAAGGATGGAAGGCTGAGTCAACCTTGAGCCTGGTGAGATTCGAACTTGCAGTAATTGCAGGCAGCTGGTGTTACTTAACATCTGCTGCGCCACCAAGGCTCATTTATTTATTTATTAATCTCTTTCTGCTGCACCAGGCATGTAGCACACATGCATGTCTCTGTATCATCGTTTCCTGAAATGTCTCTACTTTTTCCAAGATGGTTCCCTCCTAATTCCAGGGCTAATCCGTCAGTATGAGTTCTGCACATGAGAGCCAACACAGGGGGCAAGGGATGTTATTGGTGAGTTGATAGCACTTATCATTTAGCTGTGAAAGTTGGACCATAAGGAAGGCTGAGCGCCAAAGAATTGAGGCCTTTAAACAATGGTGCTGGAGAAGACTCCTGCGAGTCCCTTGGACTCCAAGGCGATCCAACCGGTCAGTCCTAGAGGAGATCAACCCTGACTGCTCTTTAGAAGGCCAGATCCTGAAGAGGAAACTCAAATACTTTGGCCACCTAATGAGAAGGAAGGACTCACTGGAGAAGAGCCTAATGCTGGGAAAGACTGAGGGCAAAAGAAGAAGGGGACGGCAGAGAACGAGGTGGCTGGATGGAGTCACTGAAGCAGTTGGCATGAGCTTAAATGGACTCCAGAGGATGGTAGAGGACAGGAAGGCCTGGAGGAACGTTGTCCATGGGGTCGCGATGGGTCGGACACGACTTCACAACTAACAACAACAACAAAAGCATTTAGACTTATCTACTGCTTCATAAGGGACGTGGTGGCTCAGTGGCTAAGATGCTGAGCTTGTTGATTGAAAGATCGCCAGTTCAGAGGTTTGAATCCCTAGTGCCGCGTAACGGGGTGAGCTCCCGTTACTTGTCCCAGCTTCTGCCAACCTAGCAGTTCAAAAGCACGTAAAAAATGCAAGTAGAAAAATAGGGACCACCTTTGGTGGGAAGGTAACAGCATTCCGTGAGCCTTCAGCATTTAGTCATGCTGGCCACATGAACACGGAGACGTCTTCGGACAGCGCTGGCTCTTCAGCTTTGAAACAGAGATGAGCACCGCCTCCTAGAGTCAGGAACAACTAGCATGCCTGTGCGGGGGAACCTTTACCTTTACCACTTCATAGTGCTTCACAGCCCTCTCTAAGAGGTTTATAGAGTCAGATTATTGTCCCCAATAATCTGGGTCCTCACTTTACTGACCTCGGAAAGTTGAAAGGCTGAATCAACCTTGACCATTCAAAGTTACAATGGCATTGAAAGTCGAGGACTATCTGTAATGTAGAACTACTACTGTTGTGGATCCTATTCTTGCCCCGATCAGTTGGAGAGTTATTGCCATTTGTGGAGATCCAGGATACGAGATTGTTCTGCAAATCCTTATAGAGTTTATTTCTCTGTAGTGCAAAGGCTAAGAAACTGTCAACAGTGTTGGGAAACTGCCAGCCAGGCTGGAAGGAGGAGTCAAACAAAGGCCTAGCTTAGAATCCTTGCACAACCACAAGCAGCAGAATCTTGACCTTCTCCAAGATCCATGAAGCCTTATTTGGTCATCCGCAGGGGAAGGCAAGCATCTGGTGAGATTCTTGAAGCATCAGTGGTAGACAATAAAGTTATTGACTTTTGCTGTTCACAAGTGGCTCTGAATGCTTGCTCCTAACAGACAGAGTGGCCAAGTGACAGATACCTAAGTGGTTGGGTGGTGTGCAGTCAGGTTGAATGGTCATTGCCTTGGAAGGATGAACAGGTTGGCAGATGGATATGAGTCTTCGAAGCATGAGCCACAGAGATCATGTCTCCAGTTCCCTTACACGTAGAATTGTTTTATATCTACGTACTTCAAGGGGAACAAAGGAGCGGAAAATAAGTCACCCAGCATAATCATAATTTTCCTTTCCTTTCCTTTCCTTTCCTTTCCTTTCCTTTCCTTTCCTTTCCTCTCCTCTCCTCTCCTCTCCTCTCCTCCCTTCCCTCCCCTCTTCTTCCTTTCCTTTCCTCTTTCTCCACTCCATTTCTTTTCCTTTCCTCCTTTTCTACTCCCTTCCTTTCTCTTCCCTTCCTTCCCTCCCCTCCTTCTCTACTCCTTTCCCTTCCCTTTTCTTCCTCTCTTTTCCTCTCCTGTTTCTCTACTCCATTCCTTCCCTCCTTCTCCACTCCTTTCCCTTCCCTTTCCTCTTCTTCCTTTCCTTTCCTTTCCTCCTGTTTCTCAACTCCATTTCCTCCCCTCCCTCCTTCTCTATTCCTTTCCTTTCCTTTCCTTTCCTTTCCTTTCCTTTCCTTTCCTTTCCTCTCCTCTCCTCTCCTCTCCTCTCCTCTTCTTTCCTTTCTTCTGTCCTTCCCTTCCCTTTTTTCTAAATTTGTTTATTTTTTTTTCACTTTCCCCCATCCATTTCATGTCATTTTTGTTTGTCTATTTTGTTTCTCCAGAAGACAGCTGGTCACTATATTTTTATAAAGTATTAATACGCTACCAGTGATATTTATGTATCCAGATTGGTTTTTTTTTTAAATTTTTACCTTTAGATGTTCAACAGCATGAATGCTCTTATTTTTTATTTAAAACTAATTTGGAGTTTTCCCTCTCCAAGGGGCTTATAATCACCACAAAGAGCCGGAGGCATGAAATGATTGACAGCAAAACGTAGCAGCTTCTGAAAAGTAAATTGGCTATTGACAGAGCAATATAAAAGGAAAATGCTAAATAATTATTATTTATGAGCTATTAGGGGAAATGTTATTAGCATCTGTTTCCCACATGGGCAAAAACACCTGTCAGACATCAGGAAACTATAAAACAACGCACAGTTAATACTTACTTTGTTTTCAAAAAGCCATTAAAATTGAATGTCAGCGAAAACTTAGGAAAACATTTGTCTTCAAACAACTTTTAATCTTGAGCTTCAAAACAAAGCGACCTACCACATTTTTCCCCCCAAACTTTTGGGAGCATAAAGGGAAAACGTTTGATGGCACATCCTAGCCCACAACAAACTGCCAAGTGGAGAATGGCCCACCCCTCCCTCGAATTTCATAACAGACGGAATGGGCAAGGTCAGACGCTGGAAGGATCTGTTGTTATGAACAAAACAGAACAAATACTAATGTATTAATCATGCAAACATGTAAATAGTTTAGAAACCTTGTCTTCCTGGTATCGCTAAGATTGTTGCTATCTTGGAATACCCGGGCACCGCAAGATGGGTGGGCTATAAATTTAATACATAATAATAATAATAATAATAATAATAATAATAATAATAATAATAAGGTATCCATAGAACATAGAATAACAGAGTTGGAAGGGACCTTGGAGGTCTTCTAGTCCAACCCCCTGCTTAGACAGGAAACCCTTTACCATTTCAGACAAATGGTTGTCCAATCCCTTCTTAAAAACTTCCAGTGTTGGAGAATTCACAATTTCTGGAGGCAAGTTGTTCCACTGATTAATTGTTCTGACTGTCAGGAAATTTCTCCTTAGTTCTAGGTTGCTTCTCTCCTTGATTAGTTTCCACCCATTGTTTCTTGTCCTGCCCTCAGGTGCTTTGGAGAATAGCTCGACTCCCTTTTCTTTGTGGCAGCCCCTGAGATATTGGAACACTGTTATCATGTCTCCCCTAGTCCTTCTTTTCATTAAACTAGACATACCCAATTCCAGCAACTGTTCTTTGTATGTTTTAGCCTCCAGTCCCCTAATCATCTTTGTTGCTCTTCTCTGCACTCTTTCTAGAGTCTCCACATCTTTTTTTCATCGTGGTGACCAAAAGTGGATGCAGTATTCCAAGTGTGGCCTTACCAAGGCCTTATAAAGTGGTATTAACACTTCACATGAACATCCATTGTTGCCATCCATTGTTTCTTGTCTTGACTTTTGGCGCTTTGAAAAATAGTTTTGACTCCCTCGTTTTTGTAGAAGCTCCTCAAATATTGGAACACTGCTGTCATGTCTCCCCTAGTCCTTCTTTTTATTAGACTAGACATGCCCAATTCCTGCAACTGTTCTTCATATGCTTTAGCTTAGCCTCTAGCCCAGGGGTCTGCAACCTTAAATACTCAAAGAGGCATTTGGACCTGTTTCCCACATAAAAAAAAAACACCGGGAGCCACAAAACCTGGCTGGGCATGGCTAACTCAATGTCACTCACTTCCACCAGTCGCATGACCTCCCCAGCCACGCCTACCCAGCCGGTTATTAGGGCAGAGAACCAGTTGTTAAAAACACTAGGAACCACAAAATCATTTTGATATATCTCTCTCTCCCCTCCCTCCCTCCCTCTCCACCCCCTCTCTCTGTATCTCTCTGTCTCTGCCATCGCCCTTACCTTCTCAGTCCAGGCGAGGAGTGACTGGGAGGGGAGGGCAAGAGGTGGGGCCAGCCAGTGGTGGGATCACCTGACAGGGAGCCACAGCAGAGGGCCCAAAGAGCCACTTGTGGCTCCAGAGCCCCAGGTTGCTGACCCTGTTGTGGCTCCGACCCCCGAGCCCATCGTATCGGAGGAAGAAGGCTCTGAACATGAAGGAGAGGAGCCGGCCAGGCCTCCCTCCCCCTCCTCTCTGACAATTCCTCAGGTGTCGGCTGAAGGAGAGGAGATTGGCCAGGAGCCAGGTGTCTCCGATCGGTCGGAGAGTGATGAGGGAGACAAGTTGTGGCTGGACCCACATCAGCATCGGCGTGCTAAACGAACAGCAGATGAGGAGGCGTGCTAGGGATTAAGCTGAGTCACTGGACCACACCCCACAGGCTATATAAAGGAGTGGGGTGGCCATTTAGATTCTGCGACGGACAAAGTTAATTCTTGCAAGTTCCTTTGGTGCAAAGCCTCAGTCTGCTGAAGGATTGTGAATTGGACTGTTTTTTCCCAGCCAGTGTGTATTGCATTTGTTATCTGGTAGAGGAACACCCCCCTTCTTGTTATAGTAAAGAACTTGGCAACTCTGATAACGGAACGTTTGTGTGTGCCAATTATTTAACCCTCGACTGTCTGTGTGGGTTTGTGCGTGTGGAGGACGGGGACAGAACAGACCCCTGCTCTAGCCCTAATCATTCTTGTTGC
The DNA here is from genome assembly GCA_012654045.1 of Ptyas mucosa. Lineage (NCBI taxonomy): Eukaryota > Metazoa > Chordata > Lepidosauria > Squamata > Colubridae > Ptyas > Ptyas mucosa. The sequence continues at coordinate 5,249,298 of WNWU01000033.1, read as the reverse complement.
TCTTCTCTGCACTCTTTTCAGAGTCTCAACATCTTTTTTATATTGTGACCAGAATTGGATGCAGTATTCCAAGGGTAGAGGCAGTATTCCAACTATGGTCTTCATTGGTCTAATGTAGGAGAAGCTGTGGGAGCACGTGGGGGGTGGAGTTAAAAGAGAAATCAGTCTAGAATCCCTACATAGACATAAGCAAACCAAATCCAACCTGCTTGCATTCTGTGGACCCCAAACTGACTCCAAGCAGGTGCTAACCATTTGTGGAGAAGATTCTTGTGCATAGGCATTTAGCAATAAACTAGTTTAATTGGGCCTTCATGCGTGGACTTGGTCTTTTGGGCCTGACCTCTAATGACATTTATTCTGTAGATGGGTGAGTAGGGAAGACTAGGGGTTTGCATCAAACGTCACACCAGTAGGAAAAAGAAGCAGATTTTTATTAGCTCGCAAAGGATCAATAACAGGAGACTGCAGTAGCTGGAAGGAGCTGCAGAACAAGTCACCTTTGTGGGCTTATAGGGATGGGGCCGTTACGAGATTGTGAAATCACAAGCCAAGGATTGGTTCTGAAAAGACCCTAGGTCAGTGATGGCTAACCTTTTTGCCGTCGCGTGCCAAAAGCGGGAGGAACGCGGGGGGGTTGCGCACGTGTGTGCCCATACTCATAATTCAATATGCCCTGCCCCCATGCTTGCGCACACGACCCCTCACACTCCCCCCGCTTTTGGCATATGATGGCACAGTGTGCCCAGTAGGGCCATTTTTCACCCTCCCCAGGCTCCAGAGGCTTTCTTGGGGCCTGGGGAGGATGAAAACAGTCTTCCCCACACCCCTGGAGGCCAGAAACAGCCTATTTCCTGACTTACGGTGGGCCCAGAAGGCCTGAAAATCATCTAGCCAGCGCGTGCCGGAGCTGAGCTAGGGCAACACTCATGTGCCCACCGATATGGCTCCACGTGCCACCTGTGGCACCTGTGCCATAGGTTCGCCATCACGGCCCTAGGTAGTGACTTAGATCCTTTTAACGACCCTGTAATCCCTTGCCTCGGGGTGGAGTCAGAGCAACTGAATGGAGCTCAGCATTTACTGGCCGGATGCCCTTCCTGACACCTATGCGGAGTTCACAGCAGACATTTTTTCTTTGCTCTCAGAGAAAAATCTGCTTCTATCTAGGATCGAACTCACAGCTTCCTGATTGTGAGGCAAAAGCTCCACTCTAGACCATCTACCGCTCTTAGGTAATGACTTAGAATAATCCAGGCAAAACTCACTGGACAGCTGTCATGCTTAGCAACAGAAATGTTGGGCTCAGTTGTGGTCATATGCTGAGGACTGCCTGTACTTTCAACCCGATTCTGAAGTTCTGACAGCCAGACCCTCCCTGTTCTGGTCACATGCTGCTCAGCAAGTGGCCTGCGTTTATGGCCATTTGCAGCATCTCGTGGTGACATGACTGCGATTTATGACTGCTATAGAGTTTTTTTCTGCTTCCAATTCTGCCATTTCAGATTCTGATCATGTCAGGGGAGTATATAATATATACCAAGAAGTTCAGATCCAGAGAGAATTAAAGCATTAGGAGAGCGGCCATGAGTTCTAGTCCTGCCTTAGGACATAAAAGCCAGCTAGGTGATTTTGAGCCAGTCTCTCTCTCTCTCAGCCCATCCCAGGGTTGTTGTTGTGGGGAAAACAGGAGGAGGAAGATCTGTTGGCTGTATTTGCTGCCTTAAGTTACTTGTAAAAATAATAAAGGCAGCATAAGATAAAGGTAAAGGTTCCCCTCGCACATCTGTGCTAGTCGTTTCTGACTCTAGGAGGCGGGGCTCATCTCCGTTTCAAAGCCGAAGAGCCAGCGCTGTCTGAAGACGTCTCCATGGTCATGTGGCCGGCATGACTCAACGCCAAAGGCGCACGGAACACTGTTACCTTCCCACCAAAGGTGGTCCCTATTTTTCTACTTGCATTTTTTACGTGCTTTCGAACTGCTAGGTTGGCAGAAGCTGGGACAAGTCACGGGAGCTCACCCTGTTATGTGGCACCAGGGATTCGAACCGCTGAACTGCCAACCTTTCTGATCGACAAGCTCAGTGTCTTAGCCACTGAGCCACCGCGTCCCTGAAACCTGTTCTTAGGATCTTCCGAAATTTCATGGAAAGCATTCCACATATCAGCACAGCCATTATTATCCCTCAAAAGGCAGGATACAAATAGATAAATAAAATTTTAAAAAATGAAATACAATGACTCAGTAATTTAAGCAAATAATCTTCTGCAACCATCAATTGCCACTTAAGTGTCCAAATTTTGATCATGTGAACAATTGGGTATGGTGCAACGGTTGTAAATGTGAAAAATAGTCATAAGTCACTTTTTTCAGGATAACAAAATAACAGCTTTGGAAGGGACTTTAGAGGTCTTCTAGTCCAACCCCTGCTCAAACAGGAGACCCTATATCCGTGATGGCGAACCTATGGCACGCGTGCCACAGGTGGCACGCAGAGCCATATTGGTGGGCACACGAGCTGAGCTCTGGTGCACATGCGTGTCCCGGCCAGCTGATTTTCAGGTTTTCTGGGCCCACCAGAGGTCAGGAAACACAGTTTCCGGCCTCTGGAGGGCCTCTGGGGGTGGTGGTGGTGAGTAAGGCTTGTTTTTCGTTCTCCCCAGGCTCCAGAGCCTTTCTAGGAGCCTGAGGAAGGCAAAAACAGCTTTCCCGACCCCCCTGGAGGCCCTCCGGAGGCCGGAAACAGCCAGTTTCCCGACTTCAGGTGGGATCGGAAGGCCCATTTTTTGCTCTCCCCAGGCTCCAGAGCCTTTCTAGGATCCTGGGGAGGGCAAAAATAGCATACCCCACCCCTCCGGAGGCCCTCCAGAGACTGGAAATAGCCCGTTTCCCGACTTCCAGTCCCACCGGAAGTCTGGTGGCCCACCATGCCATCACATGCCAAAAGTGGGGGGAGTGCGGGGGGACACGCGCATGTGCGTGGGGCGGGGCACATAGAATTATGGGTGTGGGCACACACATGTGTGACCCCCCCGCACTCCCCCCGCTTTTGGCACTCGATGGCAAAAAGGTTAGCCATCACTGCCCTATATCAATTCAGATGAATGGTTGTCCAATCTCTCAAAAACCTTCAGTGATGGAGCATTCACAACTTCTGGTGGCAAGTTGTTCCACTGATTAATTTATCTGACTGTCAGGAAATTTCTCCTTATTTCTAGGTTGCTTCTCTCCTTGATTAGTTTCCATCCGTTGCTTCTTGTTCAGTGCCATTCTAACTTTGAATGGCCATTAAATGAGTGGCTGTAAGTCGAGGACTACCTCTATCTTTTGGAGAATCTGTCGTAACTTTGAAGGTTGTTACGTGACTATTCGTAAGTCAAGGACTATCTGCACTTTCAAGAAAAAGGGCCATGTGCAGAAAAGTAAATTAAAGTTCGTTTGTACTTATATGGATCGCTTCAGCCTCTTAGGATCAATTATCAACACTAAAGGAAACAGCAGTCAAAAAGATACCATAGAGTAGCGCTGGATAGAGCAGCCATGAAGGCCTTTGAAAAGACATTCAGATTTTGTGATGTCTCTATGCCTACAAAGATCAGAGCTGGGCAAGCCACTGTCTTCTCGGTGACACTCTTGGAAGCCAAAGTTGGACTTTGAAGAAACAGGAAGATGATTTTATCCTTTGTCACAATTAGTTGAAGAAATCTCAGCCACAACATCACACACTCAGACAAACCATGGTTTATTAACCACCCCAGTTGGGTCTCCAATCATAACAAGCAAATTTCATTCTGGCTTTCGTCCAATCCATCCAATTTTTTTTTTTATTTAAAAAGGAAAGTTTAGAGACCCCTTTTAAAAGAAAATGAAGACAGATCGTCTTTGCTCATTAATGAGCTTATGATACAGGTACTCCTCGATTTACGACCACAATCGAGCCCAACATTTCTGTTGTTAAGTGAGATGGTTATTAAATGAATTTTGCCCCATCTTTTCTTGCCACAGTTGGTAAGTGAATCACTGCAGTTGTACAGGCGTGGGCAAATGTGGCTCTTTTACCACTTCAATTCCCAGAATTCCTTAGACAGCCAAGCTGGCTCAGGAATTCTGGGAGTTGAAGTCCACAGGTTGTAAAAGAGCCACATTTGCCCAACCCTGATAGTACCACGGTTGTGAAGTGAATCTGGCTTCACCCTATTGACTTTGCTTGCCAGAAGGTCGCAGAAGGGGATCGCGTGACTCTGGGACACGGCAATCGTCGTAAATATGAGTGAATGGCCAAGCGTCTGAATTTTGATAACATGACCATGGGGATGCTGCAATGGTTGTTAACAGTGGTGAAATCCATTTTTTTTACTACCGGTTCTGTGGGCGTGGCTTGGTGGGCATGGTGTGGCTTGATGGGCATGGCTTGGTGGGCATGGCAGGGAAAGGGTACTGCAAAATCTCCATTCCCACCCCTCTCCAGGGGGAAGGATACTGCGAAATCCCCATTCCCTCCCCACTCCTGGGGGAAGGATACTGCAAAATCTCCATTCCCACCCCACTCCAGGGGGAAGGATACTGCAAAATCCCCATTCCCTCCCCACTCCTGGGGGAAGGATACTGCAAAATCCCCATTCCCTCCCCACTCCTGGGGGAAGGATATTGCAAAATCTCCATTCCCACCCCACTTTGGAGCCAGCCAGAGGTGGTATTTGCCAGTTCTCTGAACTGCTCAAAATGTCCGCCACTGGTTCTCCAGAACCTGTCAGAACCTGCTGGATTTCAACCCTGGGTTTTAAGTGTAAAAAAAAAAAACGGCCATAAGTCACTTTTTTCAGTGCGGTGGCATCTTCGAACGGTCACTAAACGAGCTGTTGTAAGTCGAGGACTATCTGGTATTTCTGATCCTAAACTGTGGCCAGTATTTAGAGATCGATCTCGCCTCTCGCTGAGGCTGCAACATATGCCGCTGGCAATATTCTTCCCCCAGCAAGCACCTATGCCACATCACTAAATATTTTAGCAAATGAAGATTTTTCTTTCCTCCCACCTCCGTATGGGGCCAGATGTCCACGCTGGCATAGCGCTTAAGGCGTTTGACTGATAAAAAGCCAAGGACTTTGGGTAAACGGGGATTTTCAAAACATATCCCGAGGCAAGAGTGCAAAATTAAAAACATCCCGGACTCTTTTGTATGGAGATTTGCATACGCCGAAGTTTTTCAAGGCAATGCCCATCTGTCACTGAGCGCTCTTCAATTCTATCCAGCGTTGATCAATACTGTCTGCCGTGGATCCCCGTTTTCGGTGGGCAGGAGGAGCCCTGGAATATAATCGTTTCAGTTGGGAAATCTGCACTTTTTTTTAAGCCTTGAAAGGAAAGCTCTGATGTTCTTGGGAAAGGGCTGTTAAATATTGATGAGGTTGGAGGGCATGCTAAAATTCGGGAAGGACAACGCACTCCTAGGAAACATGGCTTAGCAACCAGCTGCCTGACGAGGAAATCCAGAAGAGCGTGGGGGGGGGGGTAGTTTGTGGGCTGGGGTAGGCAACCAGGGAAGAAAATTCTGGGGGTGTCTGCTGGGCACCAGGAGGCTAGAAAATCGAGGGAAGGCCTTCTGGGGTGTGTGAAGCCTTCCCTCGATTTTCTAGACTCCTGGTGCCCAGGGTTTAGAAATTCTGGGGATTTAGAAAAGCTAAAGATTTTCTTCAGGGAAGAAAATGTTACGGTGTTTGCAGCAGTGGTGGGTTTCAAAAATGTTTACTACCGGTTCGGTGGGTGTGGCTTGGTGGGCGTGGCATGGCTTGGTGGGCGTGGCTTGGTGAGTGTGGATACCAGGGAAGGATACTGTAAAATCTCCATTCCCACCCAACTCCAGGGGAAGGATACTGTAAAATCGCCATTCCCTCCCCACTCCAGGGGAAGGATACTGTAAAATCTCCATTCCCTCCCCACTCCAGGGGAAGGATACTGTAAAATCTCCATTCCCTCCCCACTCCAGGGGAAGGTTATTGCAAAATCCCCATTTCCTCCCAATCAGCAAGGACTTGGGAGGCAGAGAATAGATGGGGGCGGGGCCAGTCAGAATTTTTACTACCATTCTCCAAACTACTCAAAATTTCCGCTACTGGTTCTCCAGAACTGGTCAGAACCTGCTGAAACCCACCTCTGGTTTGCAGGGTACCAGGAATCTAGAAAGTCTAGGGAAGGGTTTTATGTGTGTGTGTGGGTGGGGGGGTTTGCCTAGAAAACTGAGGATCTAGAAATTTTAGGGTATCCAGATAATTTAGAGCAGATTTTCGGGAGGGGGGGAATCTAGAGAATGAAGGTCTAGAAATTCTAGCGGTCTAGAAAATCTAGGCAAAATTTTCAGGGAATAAACTTCTAGACTGTCTTCAGGGCATCAAGCATCTAGGAACCCTAGATAAGATTTTCTGGCGTGTGTTTAGAACAGCTGAGGGTTTAGAAATGCTGGGAGTCTAGAAAAATCTGAATATTTTTTTAAGGGAAGAAAATTTTACGGTGTCTGTAGACCACCAGGAGTCTAGAAAATCCAGGGACGGTTTTCCAGGGGTGGTCTAGAAAATCTGAGGGTCTAGACATTCCAGGGTGTCTGGAAAATCTAGCAAGGATTATCCAGGATGACAATTCTGGGGTGTCTGTAGGGCATCAGGGGTCTAGAAAATCCAGGGAAGATTTTCTGGAGTGACTGGAAAATCTGAGTGTTTAGCAATTCTGGGGGAGGGGGTCTATCCAATGAAGATTTTCAGGGAAGAAAATTCAGCGGTACCTGCAGGGCATCAGGAGTGTGGAAAAATCTAGAAGGGATCAAGAAAAGGACAATGAAAAAAAAAACCTGGGGACCAGGTCTCTTGTCTCCTCTGCCAAAGTGTTGGTTTACCTCCAGACTTCCAAGCTTGCTGAGTTGCAGCTCCTTGATTTATATAAAATGAGCGTTACCCCCAGATTAAACAATTAGCAATCCAAAAGTGCCTGGTGATAACTCAGGCAGATGCGCCTTTTAAAAAATATTTACATAAAACTGCCAGATAAAGTACCTGGCTTGCAGCGATCCGAAAATAAAACATCCTTGGAAGAGATCACGACTGCCTAGCGAAATAAACTTGCTTTTCAGCTTTATTTCTAAAGGAGGCGAAAAATTAATCAGGTTCTTCTTAGACATCTTGCGATTAGACAACTTAGAACTACGCCGTCTTCGGTCTGACCTAAGTGTAGTACACAAAATTATCTGCAACAACATCCTACCTGTCAATGACGACTTCAGCTTCAACCACAACAACACATGAGCACACAATAGATACAAACTTAAGGTAAACCGCTCCAAACTCGATTGCAGGAAATACGACTTCAGCAACAGACTGGTCAATGCCTGGAATGCACTACCTGACTCTGTGGTTTCTTCCCCAAACCCCCAAAACTTTAACCTTAGACTGTCTACTGTTGACCTCACCCCATTCCTAAGGGGTCTGTAAGGGGTGTGCATAAGAGCACCAGCGTGCCTACCGTCCCTGTCCTATTGTCCCCATTTATTTGTATCCATTTCATGTATTCATAATCATGTTTATACTTACATCTGTAATCTTATACATGTTTGACAAATGAATAAATAAATAAATAATAATAATCTCAGTCTAAGGGGGGCTTGAATGTAGATCGGGGAATCTCTCCTGGGCTCCTGCTCTAAGTGTCCCTTTTGGATTTTAGGTACAAAACAATATTCTCTACGCAATAATGTTCATTATAGTCTTTCTTTCCAAATGTGCAAACATCCTTTGTTTGGTGCAACGTCACTGGATCCTTTCCGTTTGACAGGATGCAATCCATCAGTCCTACAGATTACTTATCTCTCTTAGCATAGCAGAGCATGAGATAGAATCCGTTACAGGAAAGATGGAGTAAAAAAGCAAATTACGAAGAGTTACTGGGGAGTTTTGAGAAAGATATATCAGTACAGGTCATCTGATCCAGTGGTAGGTTTCAAATTTTTTTACTACCGGTTCTGTGGGTGTGGCTTGGTGGACGTGGCATGGCTTAGTGGGCATGGCAGGGGAAGGATACTGTAAAATCTCCATTCCCTTCCCACTCCAGGGGCAGGTTACTGCAAAATCCTCATTCGGAGAACCGGTAGTAAAAATTCTGACTGGCCCCGCCCCCATCTATTCTCTGCCTCCTGAGTCCCAGCTGATCGGGAGGAAACGGGGATTTTGCAGTATCTTTCCCCTGGAGTGGGGAGCGAATGGAGATTTTGCAGTAACCTTCCCCTGCCATGCCCACCAAGCCACGCCCACAGAACTGGTAGTAAAATTTTTTGAAATCCCACCACTGATATCCACCCTAAAATTAACAGTTCTGTATTAGCATCCAGTATAATTAGCTTTCCTCTGTTTTAATTTCAACCGATCTGTTTAAACATATACCCCGTCATTGCTCTTCACTTTGTTTTACAAGAAAAGAAAAAAAGAATTCAGCCTGAGGTCGAAATATTTCTGGCTTAAACAACTCGGAGCAGCGAGAGATAGAGAGAGGTTGCGCTGCGCTTTGGCAAAACGGATGGAAATTTCTGCAAACGGACCTTTGCTTTTTCTGTTTTTGGAATGACTCGCGTTGTCGTTGGGAGTCCAATTAATTGTTTGATCAAAGCCTGCGGAAATTTACAGCCGACACTTTGCTTTGCTTCTCTGGGATGGAAGTTTAAAAAAAAGAAAAGAAAAGAAGAATAGTGCAGCCCAATTTTTTATTGTTAGAGGTTTGATGGGGAGCCTGGTACATGCACTTGTTTAATGCGAAGTCATTACTGCAGTTAAAACCGTTAAGTTAATTAATACGGACATTTATTATCACCAGTAAAAGATAATAATGGGGGATTTATAGAATCAGTATATCTGTGTAGTTTGGCACACTCTCACAAGCCCCTGGGAAATAAAAAAGAGAACAGTTAGTTAAAAGCATTTTGTTCATAGCCAGAACCAGGAATTTCTGCCCAAGTCAAAGAGGTCACGATGGTGGCCAAAACTGTGTGATGTCAGATGCCATTTCTCTTAGGAGGTACTAAGAAGTGTTCTGACCTAGGCTCCCTTAAAAACAGGGATGGTTCTAAACATTTTTACTACCGGTTCTGTGGGCGTGGCTTATTTTGTGGGCACGGCTTGTGGGGGTTAATGTGACTGGGTGGATGTGGCCAACTTTTTTTTTTAACTTTTAAAAGCATTTTTTATACAACCTTAAGAGTTTGCAGAAAAAAATGCTTTTAGAAGCCTCTGACGATCAGGCAACTCAGCTGGGATCACAAGAGGCTTTTAAAGCCATTTTTTTCCTGAAGAGGTTGCAGAAAAAAATGCTTTTAAAAGCCTCTGATGATCCCAGCTGAGCCGTGCGATCATCAGAGGCTTTTTTTTTTACTTTTAAAAGCATTTTTTCGCCCGAGGAGGTTGTAGAAAAAATGCTTTTAAAAGTAAAAAAAACCCAAAAACCTCTGATGAGGTCTGATGAGGCGGGGTAAGCGAGCGGTGACCGGGCCGGGCTCAGCCAATGTTATTACCAGTTCTCCGAACTACTACAAATTTTTACTACCACTTCTTGCAAACTGGTGTGAACCGGGAGCAACCCACCACTGCTTAAAAAGCAAGAAGCAGAGTCTTAGTCCTGGCAAGACCTCTTTTATTTACACGACTGTGAATTGTGAACAGTTCTTCAAAGGAATATTTATAAGGTGACCAACTTTTTTGCAATGAGAAGGAGGACACGTGCGTGTGTGCCGTGTCGTGTTTCGGTAAGAAGTAAACAAAGCCATTTGTGCATGGTGCACTCTTGCGTGCGGTGCACTCTCAAAACAATTCTCCATACCTGGAGCGCATGCGTCTCATAATCGTGTCTCACCGCACTGTACCGAGCCCTGACGAATCGTCATATCAAATACAATTCGTCACATCACACGCAACGGATTGGTTCAGCATCGAGAGAATACGGAGATTTACAGATTAGTCTTCAAATATCGAAAAGGAGGACATGTAGGAGGACACTTTTCGAGAGACGACAGAACTTACAAAAGAAGGACTATCCTCCCTAAAGGAGGACGATTGGTCACCTTAATATTTATAAACACATCTCGCTCAGAAGGCTGCCAGGTAACTAATTTCCAAACGCAGTACAAGGCAAAACTTGGCACAGAGTCTCTCAGAGTCACGGAACAAATTGTTTCCTGCAAAAGCTGCCTCCCCATTCACTCCTCTTTTGTTTCCTATGGGAGGGGCCAATCACATACAAGGTGTGGCTTTACTCCCAAATCGACCCTGCTTTCTGAGTTGTTCTTGTCTTCTGGCAGCTCTGCGCATGCACACATTGGGAACGGGCTCCAGCTGTTCCTCTGCCTCACTGCTGTCTATCTCCCTCTCTGCCACCGACACAGAACCTTCATCCGAGCTTTCCTCAGCCCCCAGGACTGGCCCATGTTCCTCCCCAACCTCCTCACTGTCTGACCCTGCTACCATCTCTGCCGCCGCCGGGCCACAACAAGAAGGGAGTAAGGCAGGGGTAGGTTCTACTTACTACTGGTTCGCAATGGGATCGATTGCGCAGATTGCTGATGATGACATACGGGATGGTAGGCGGGGCCTCCCTTGCAAACTGGTCCGAACTGGGAACAACCCACCACTGGAGTAAGGTTTGAATAGCAGGTTTATTGCTAGGGAGAGAATACAGGAGGTCCTTGACTTACAACAGTCCATTTAGTGACCGTTCAAAGTTACAACGGCACTGAAAAAAGTGACTTATGACCGCTTTACAACCTCCCACATGCAGCTCCCCCATGTTCATGAGATCCAAATTCAGATGCTTGGCAACTGGTTCATTTTTACGACCGTTGCTGTGTCCCGAAGTCATGTGATCCCCTTTTGTGACCTTCAGACAAGCCAAGTCAACGGAGAAGCTAGATTTACTGAACAACAGGGTTACTAACCAGGGTTGGGTTCTACTTACCTTTACTACCGGTTCGCAATGGGCCCACATGTGCAGAAGCTTCCTGATGACGTCGAGGTCGGTGGGCGGAGCCTCCCATCGGTTTTACTACCTGTTCTATAGAACCGGTCCGAACCGGGGGCAACCCACCACTGTTACTAACTTATCAACTGCATTTGGAGGTCACCTGAGTGATGGTCCTGGTTCCTGCAGTCTGCAATTTTTTTCCTCTGGAAATCCATTCCTACTCCCACAACATTCCAAGGGTGTTCATCCCAAATTGTATAGCTAAAAGTCTGTAGAGATTCTCAGTCATCCAGGTTGTCCCAACGGTGCTTTTTTTTCAGGAGGCAACTGGACTTCCTGTTTTTTTCTTCTTCGAAGATGTTTCGCTTCTCATCCAAAAGAAAAACGAGGAAGTCCAGTTGCCCTCCTGAAAAAGCACTTTTGGGAGCTGGAAGGCAGGGTAATTTACTGCAGTTTCCACGGACATCAGGCACTGCAAAGCATGATATGGGAGGCTCTATCCATCACAATAATGAAAGACATTAGTGGGATGCTAAGCACTTTCGCTGGAAGGACAGACGCGGCATTGGCTTGACAGTGCCACCTCATCCGCTGGCTCGGGATGCTACACTCTCCAAATGCCACAGCCAGGGGAGATACATCATCCGGATGCATTTGATTTACACCTGACAGCTTCAAGTTTGCAAACTCTGGAGCCGCGTAAGTGCTTAACGTCCAATTAAAACCTTTTCACCAATCCATTTTTGCTGGCAGGGTAGTAATGACGGCATCTTTGGACAGACCCTTATGACTGACAGCTTCCTCTTTGTTGCTTCTCCAGACAAAGATCAATTTAATCCCTGCTCTTTCAGACACAACAAACATGGCTTCCCATTGGTCAAAAACATTCTGTGCGCAAGAGTCTCTTTTTTTTAAATAAAAAGGGTTTTTAAAAAACTTTTTAACACACAGACAAACGCACAATGTATTTTTTCTGAACAGAGTATTGGCTGGATCATAAATTTAAACAATTTTTCAATGCAATTTATATATTCCCTTTTGCCATAATATTTCCCCTTCCTTTCTCTTTTTTTGAATCTGTATGGCCCATACATCCTAGCTCTAATCTTCATCAAATTTCATTTTTCCCTTCATCTCTATATAAAACCCCTTACATTTAAAATATCATTTAACATAATTCCTAATATTACAATCATTCATTTAATATCAAAATAATAAACCAGAACACTTTATGCCATACATTTTCTTAAATCTTTTTTTTAATTTTATTTTTTATTTTTTTAAAATTTGATTTATATGCAGCCCTTCTCTGGAGACTCAGGGCGGCTTACAGTGCGTTAAGCAATCTTAAATCTTATTCCAAGTAATACACTCCAATATCTTAATAATAATCAATTACCTGTATAGCAGTTTTCCCTAAATAATCTTATTTATATTTTTAGAACTTGTCCTTTTATAGACTCCAACCATGCAGTTAAAAATATTCCAATTGTTACAATTTCTCGAATTGTCTCTTGAGCCACCAATAGTGAGGAACAGACAACAATTTGATAAGCATTTGTTACTGGCTAATATATTGACTATAAGAAGGCAATGTTTAGAGTTTGGCTAATGAGATTATCTGAATCCAGATAGGAAAAGCACTAGCAGTTAGATACTACTCCATAGTGCTTTACAGCAGAATCTGGGCGGTTTTAAAATGTAGAGGCATTATTTGCGTATTGCCTTCAACAGTCTGGGACCTCATTTGACTGACCTTGGAAAGGTGGAAGGCTGAGTTGATCTTGAGCTGGTCAGGATCGAACTCCTGGCTGTGGGCAGAGTTAACCTGCAACACTGCATTCTAATCCAAGTTGAAGGCGGGACACATGTTTCCTTATACATTTTTTCAAATCCCACCTTTATAAGTAACTCAGGGGGATGTACGTAACTAATGCTCCTTCCTCCTCCTATTTTCCCCATAACAACGATCCTGTGAGGTGGGTTGGGCCGAGAGAGCACCGGCCCAAAGTCACCCAGCCAGCTTTCCTGCCTAAGGTGGGACTGGAACCCACTGTCTCCTCTTGATTGGCTCAGAGTCATCCAACCAACTTTCATCCCTCAGGAGGGACTAGAACTCATAGACTCCTGGTGATTGGTCCAAGGTCACCCAGACATCTTTCATGGCTAAGATGGAACTAGAACTCACAGTCTCCCACTTTCTAGCCTGGTAGTTTAACCACTAGACTAGGACTGTCAAACTCCCGGCTTATGGGCCGGATGCATCACACGCTGGCCATGCCCACACCCGGTTTAGCAAAGGGGGAAAAAAGTCCTCATACGTCACATGACACTGCCGTGACGACGTGCGTTTAACACCCCTGCACTAGACCAAACTGGCTCTTTGTATGTGCTAAGAGGTCCCATGAAAATTCACGCAGGAATCTGAATGTTGATGATGAAAGAAACCTTTGTAAGGCTCGTAGTATCCAGCTGTTCATGAGAACTGTTAGCGACTTTTTGGAGATATTTAATTACAAAGGTGGAATAGAGTCTGCCAAGGTTGGACACCCATTCCTGGAGTTAAAGAACAGTGGAGAAACTTTATCTAACTCCTTCTGTTCAGCTGGCTTGTTCTGGCAAACCAGGGAGGACCATCCAAAGATTGGCTTTGCATACTCAGGGAAACTCTGTCCTTTGCAAGATTAAACTCCAGACTATGCAGACAGCTTGCTAAGATATGAGTGGGGAAAAGTGTATCGGTCCTTTAGTTCTTATTTGAAATCTTAGGCAGCTAATGAAGAATGTAATGTCTATTGATTTCTTCTTACTTTTGTAATTGAAGTTGATGTGCATAATTGTGCTTTATTAGTGAACATTTCCCCATGTGTACTTACCCCACCTATTTGGTTTAGTAGTTGCACAGAGTTGTTCAACATCAATCATCTTATAAACAAAAGTACCAATAGAAGAGAATATGTTGCTCAGGGTTGAATTGTGGGATTCTTGGTGCTCTCTGAGCTTGGCTGTTTTCTTGCAGACGTTTCATGACCCAACTACCGTATTTTTCAGAGTATAAGACGCACCGGACTATAAGATGCACCTAACTTTTTTGGTGAGGAAAACAAGGAAAAGAAATCTGCCTCTGCCTCCCAGCAATTTTGCCTCATTGCAGCAAACAGCCTGCTTTACTTTCATTTTCGTTTTCAGCATAGTTTGATTAGCACAAGAACAGAAAAAAAATCTGCTCCAGCAATTTACCGCCTTGCAGCAAGCAGCAGAGGCCCCCGCAAAACAGCTGTGAGCAAAACAGCTGAGAGTCGGGAGGCCGATCCAATCAACTTGTGCTAATTAGGCTGTGTTGAAGCTGAAAGGAACTGTTTCTTCTTGCTGCTTGCTGCAAGGCGGTAACTGCTGGGAGGCAGAGGCCAAAGGGGGGGGGCAGTGGGTGGTGGGGCTACATTCGGTGTATAAGACGCACCTAAATTTTTACCCCCTTTTAAGAGGAAAAAGGTGCGTCTTATACTCCAAAAAATACGGTAGGTACTAGGAGAAGGAGGAGGAGTGGGAAGAGGAAGAGAAGGGGAGGGAGGAGGAGGAGGAGGGAGGGGAGGGGAGGAAGGAGGAGGACTGTGGGGTCCTTGGTGCTCTCTGAGCTTGGTTGTTTTCTTACAGACGTTTCATGACCTAACTAGGTAACAACACTAGGAGGAGGAGGAAGAAGAGGAGGAGGAGGACTATGGGGTCCTTGGTGCTCTCTGAGCTTGTTTAATTGCAGATGCTTCATGACGCAACTAGGTAACATATCAGTGCCACTCCTCTAGTACTGATGATCTTACCTAGTTGGGTAATGAAATGTCGGCAAACAACCAACCAAGCTCATATAAACAAGAAAGTCCAATAACCACAACATCTTAGCCGATGTACTGTGCCAGCAATATATTTTCTTTTAAAAATGGGGATTTAAATATGGGGGGGAAAAACCCAGCTAAACACTCATCTTTCACCTTTTATTTTTCTGATGCCACCTGTTCTATGGAAGCACGCAGCTTGCTTTCCCAGTCGGAAATTCAGACTTCCAATCTTAGGCCAAAAATTGGAATCCTGTAGACCAGGGTTTTACCTCCATTAGCTCCCTTTCTGCCAGCTCATTTTTTTTTAAAAAAAATAATGTTTAAAAAACAATTAGGCAGACGTTTGTTTAACTTTATTGACCGTACAGGGAAGAGAATGTACCATATAAGCAAAATAGACATAATCTTATTTAATAAAATTACCTAGGAAGCTGGGTAGTGTCTGGATGGCACAGAGTTAAACCAGGTCGTATAAAAATGCTATGGGAAGTTGGGTTTTCTTAATGACCACATGATTCACTTAACAACTGCAGTGATTGTCTTGGTAACCAGGGCAAAACAGGTCATAAAATCAATTATGGTTGTAAGTTGAGGACTACCCACATACTTCCAGGTCCTTGTGTCTGGTGGTTCAACCACATCTTTAAAGCATTGTGGAAAACCAGTAGTGATGGACCCAATCTGATCTCAAAGAGGAAGATGTTCAACAGGTTGAGCACCATGACAGAAAAGGCTCGCCTTCTGGGTCCTGCTAGATGACCCTCTCTCCTGATAAGGCCCCAAAGCAGGGGTGAAATGCTCCTGGTTCAGACCGGATCGCCCGATCCGGTAGCGATGGAGGCGGGTGGTTCAGAGAACCGGTAGCAAAAATCCCTGCTCCCCCCCCCCTTTGCCCAGCTGAGCCGTGCAATCATCAGAGGCTTTTTTTTTAATTTTTAAAAGCATTTTTTTCTACAACCTCTTTGGCCAAAGAGGTTATTTAAAAAAATGTTTTTAAAAGGAAAAAAAGCCTCTGCCGATCAGGCAAGTCAGCTGGGATTATCAGAGGCTTAAAAAAAAAAGCCTCTGTCGATCAGGCAAGTCAACTGGGATCGTCAGAGGCTTTAAAAGCATTTTTTTACATTAAAAAATGGTTTTAAAAGTAAAAAAAAAAAGTTGGCCACGCCCACTCAGTCATATTACCCCTCCCCCCCCCAAGCCACGCCCACAGAACCGGTAGTAACAAATTTTACATTTCACCACTGCCCCAAAGCATAATTTGTTTTTCTCACTCTGCAAAACTCTTGCTGATTCAAGCTGGACAAATAGCTTTAGCGGTAGCTCTCGACTTACACTCATTTGTTTAGTGACCGTTCAACATTATAACGGCACTGAAAAAAAGTGATTTACTTTGGTTTTTCACACTTATGGCCATTGAAGCATCCCCATGGTCATGTGATCAAAATTCAGACGCTTGACAACTGACATGTACTTATGTCGGTTGCAGTGTCCCGGGGAGGGGTCATATGATCCCCTTTTGGTGACCTTCTGACAAGCAACGTCCACGGAGAAGCCGAATTCCCTTAACAGCCCTGTTACTACCTTAACAACAGCAGTGGTTCACTTAACAACGGTAGCAAGAAAGGTCGTAAAACTGTGGCAAGAGGGGTTGCAAAGTCACTTCAGAACTATCTTGGTTACGGTGGAAATTTTGGGCTCAACTCAGTGATGAAATTCAAATTTTTTTACTACTGGTTCTGGGGGCGTGGCTTAGTGGCCGTGGTGTGATTGGTGGGCTTGACAGAGGAAGGAAACCACAAAATCTCCATTCCCACCCCACTTCAGGGGGAAGGATATTGCAAAATCCCCATTCCCACCCCACTCTGGGGCCAGACAGAGGTGGCATTTGCCGGTTCTCTGAACTACTCAAAATTTCTGCTACCGGTTCTCCGAACTACTCAAAATTTCTGCTACCGGTTCTCTGAACTACTCAAAATTTCCGCTACCGGTTCTCCGAACTACTCAAAATTTCCGCTACCGGTTCTCCGAACTACTCAAAATTTCTGCTACCGGTTCTCCAGAACCTGTCAGAACCTGCTGGATTCTGGATTTCACCCCTGGCTCAACTGCATTTGCCAGTCGAGGATTAGCTGTAAAAATTCTTTGCTCCTTTCTGGGGGAATCGAATGTAATTGCCATCAGAGTGAGTTTGGTTTACGCGTTGTTAAAAATTCATTGGCTTTCCAAATAGACTACTACAGGGAACGTCAATCCACGGAAACGATGGGACCAGTTCTTATGTAGTGGCTGTCACCGATCTTCCCTTTTGTTTTTCCCATTCTCTCAACTTGTTTATGCATCAGAAACGGTAGATGCTGATGGCTGCAACGGCCTCCTGCAAACAAGTGTGCTGTCACACTGTTCTCACCAAAGCAGACGCAACTCCAGCTGTGCGGTGGCCCCGTTGTGCTGATCTGGGCATTGAAAAGTTTTTAAACAACCTGATGGCACTCAGATGTTAATTAGCTTCTTTCTATAATGCACGGAACTGCTTCTTTTGCAGGGACTGCCATCTTAATTACTCACCCGAGTATTTCTCTCCCACTTCTCTTTGAAAAGCCCGTGTGAGCTGAGCTCCATGTAACAGGGAAGTACCTCTGGGCACAACGGCTGTTGGACATTCAGTAACAAGAGTTGGAAGGGACCTTGGAGGTCATCTAGTCCAACCCCCTGCTCACGCAGGAGGCCTGTACTAGGGATTCGAACCGCCGAACTGCCGAGCTTTCTGATCGACAGCGTCTTAGCCACTGAGCCACTTAACTTAGCTGAACCACTGTCTGTAAAATGGGCATTATCCCAGCATCAGCCTCTGAGACTTTGTGTCACACCTGCCCCGGTTTGGTTCCTTAGGAAAGAAAGACTCTTAACTCCGTAAAGGCCTTTGGCGTTGAGCCATGTTGGCCACATGACCACGGAGACGACTTCAGACAGCTCTGACTCTTCGGCTTTGAAACGGAGATGAGCACCGTCCCCTAGAGTCAGGAACGACTAGCACATATGTGCGAGAGGAACCTTTACCTTTACCATAAAGAACAGGTTAAACTCTCTCTAGAGCCTGGTTTAGCTCAGCAGACTAAAAGCATAGTGATCAACACCAGCTGTCTGCAATTACTGTAAGTTCGAATCTCACCAGGCTCAAGGTTAACTCAGCCTTCCATCCTTTCTAAGGTAGGTTAAATGAGGACCCAGTTTGTGGGGGCAATAAGCTGACTTTGTATAAATATACAAAAGTATGAAGGCTATTGCTTAACGCATTGTAATCCGCCTGAGTCTCCGGAGAAGGGCGGCATATAAATCAAATTTAAAAAAATAATAATATCCTGATGTTATTCTCTCTTTCCACTCACCTTAGCCCCCTTCTTTTGGTTCCAAATTTAATATGCATAATGTTTAATAGAAGCAGGTCAGGTTTCGAGATTAACACCAATAACCATAATGAAAACAGATGTTTACATCCATCTGGAATACAGATTTAATATGTTAAGTTCATCGCTCAAGGCCAGGCTGTGCAATCAGAGGTTGGGTTTTTTTGGTGTTTTTTTTTTTGCTGGGCCTAATTTAATGAGTGGTTTTGGATTAAACGGGGCCCCCTTCAGTGCAAACAACAGGCCAGTGATCTATATTAAATCTCTACAAAATGAAAATAGCAAAGATTTACTTAGGGTCATTACACAAGAAAATTTAATCACAACCCCATCCATAATGTCCCATCATCATCAACTGATAATTGAAATGCCATGTAAGGGATTATGAATAACCCTCTGTTTATGGATATAGCTTTCTGATTATCTTTATGTCCAGTGGGTAACATAAAATATGATTTTTAATAATATACAGTATTCGCTTCTGAGAAACTCCATATGGGAACTTCTGCAGGGAAGGGAAGTGAGGGGGAGAGGAGGGGAATATCCAGCATTTTCCTAGATATTAATGGAATTTGTATGCATGCGTGATATTTGTCTGCTCGGGGATACCCCAAAATCAGAAAAAAATAGAATCTACCACAAAAGAAAATAATAATGGCCTTTTCTCTTCACTCTAAAGCAATTCATTCAGCTATTCGCTTTTACATTTAAATCCTTTGTTAAACCGCCCAGAGTCCTGCAAATGTGATAAGATGGTATAGGAATTTGATTAAGTAAATAAATAAAATGAATGAATGAACCATTCTCAGCCTTGGGCCTTCTAGATCAGGGGTGTCAAACTCAAGGCCTGAGGGCCAGATCCAGCCTGGATCTGACCCGTGGGGCCACCCTGGAAACAGCAAAGGAGCGGCCCAGCAAAAATGGAGCTCAGGAGGGCCGCTGACAGAGGGTTTCAGCAGGCCGCTGCAGCTGAAAATGGAGCTCAGAAACCCATTTTCATTGGCAGAGCATTCGGGCTGCCACAGGCACCCCTGACACGAGTAATGTTGAGCTGGCCATGTCCACCCTGGACCCCAAGGTCAAACACAATCCTGATGCGGCCCTCAAATGAAACTGAGTTTGACACCCCTGTTCTAGATGTATTTGTGAACAGCTCGCAGATTTTTTCCAGCTGAACGTGGAAAATTTGCAGGGCAACAGATTGGGGAATAAGATTTTAGACCCTTTCTGGGTTGTTCCGACTTGAGTTCCTTCCGAAGGAACTGGTTTTAAGATTGAGAACCATCAAAATAATACTGTGGAATGCATTTTCTAGATGAGAAGTGATCAGACTGTGGCCCTTCCTTCCTCCCTCCTTGACCATGCCTGATTCCTTCCTTCCTTCCTTTTTCTTTCTTTCCGCCCTTCTTTTTCTTTCTGTCTGTTTCTTTCTTTCCTTCCCTCCCTCCCTCCCTTTTTCTTTCTTTCTTTCTTTCTTTCTTTCTTTCTTTCTTTCTTTCTTT
>WNWU01000033.1:5194386-5226241 GCA_012654045.1 Ptyas mucosa | reverse complement strand
CCCGCCTCCATCACTACCGGATCGGGCGATCCGGTCCGAACCGGGAGCATTTCACCCCTGATTTAAACCCTCCAATATTATAATACTGTGCAGTTTTAGCAGCCAACTAATGCAAGAAAACGATTAGGAGTGACCCGATAAGGGTTTTCCAGTACTTGAGTGGCTGTCATAGAGAAGAGGGAATTGACCTGTTCTCCAAAGCATCTAAGGGCAGGACAAACAGGTGGAAGAACATTAAAGAGAAATCCAACCTAGAACTTTGGAGAAATTTCCTGACAGTAAGAACAATTAATCAACGGAATAGCTTACCTCTGGAAGTTGTGGGCGCTCCATCCCTGGAGGTGTTTAAGAAGAGATTGGACAACCATAATCTCTTACTTGATTAGAAGACCTCCAAGGTCCCATCCAACCCTATTATTCTATGGGTTAAATAATTTAGTTTAAAGTCTTTTAGACTTATTCTGATATTTGATCACCTGCATTAGCATTCTGGTATGTGTACGTATGTAGGCAGATATGGTGCTGGAGAAGACTCCTGCGAGTCCCTTGGACTGCAAGGTGATCAAAGCAGTCAGTCCTAGAGGAGATCAACCCTGACTGCTCTTTAGAAGGCCAGATCTTGAAGATGAAACTCAAATACTACTAAGGTGGGACTAGAACTACTGTCTCCTAGTGATTGGCCCAAAGTCACCCAACTGGCTTTCATGGCTAAGGCGGGACTAGAACTCACCATCTCTTGGTGATTGGTCCATAGTTACCCAGATAGTTTTCATGGCTAAGGCGGGACTAGAACTCAATGTCTTTTGGTGATTGGTCCAAAGTCACCCAGCCGCCTTTCACGGTTAAGACAGAACTTGAACTCACTGCCTCCTGCTTTTCAGCCTGGAGCCTTAAGCACTAGACCAAACTGGCTTTCAATTTTCTTTATCAACAACAATACAACCCTCTTTGACTTGAAAAGGGACACATTATCCCTCCCAAAGACATATTTAGCTACTTATTCAGGGCTGTAATGAAGCCGCTTAATGAAGCCGATGTCCTTGAAAGTTCTTCATCAATTTTGCCCCTCATCTGTCAGCGGGTCTACTCTGCAACGCAATATTAATTAAACACAACATTTCCCGAAGTGCCGAAGTGAAACCCCAACGTTGATAATGAACAGGTTTAGGAGAATCACATCCCAACAAAATTACTTTTTAAACCAGCCTTATTAAGCAGAAAATTAGAGCTAAATCATCTACACCACGCTCATTAAAAGCCAGTGATCCTTGGCTGCTTCCGTGTTCTAACATCTTTAATTAGCAAACTGTGGGTCTCTGTGACATGATGAATGCCATTCGTCTTACTCTCTTTTTCTTTTTTTTTTTGTTCCTTTTCTTCCCTAAATACTGTTGTCTCTTTTTTGGGTAGTCCCATACACAGCTTCAAATGTACTAGTTTTACTAAGCACTAACTCCACATGCACGTTTGGGCTATTCTATTACATCTTTCAGCCTACCACACTTGGAATATTGCATCCAATTTTGGTCTCCAGGATATTAAAAAAATATAGAGCAGGGGTGTCAAACTTGATTTCATTGAGGGCCGCATCAGGGTTGTCTTTGGCCCAGTGATGGGTTTCAATTTTTTTTACTACCGGTTCTGTGGGTGTGTCTTGGTGGGCGTGGCATGGCTTGGTGGGCGTGGCAGGGGAAGGACACTGTAAAATCTCCATTCCCACCCCATTCCAGGGGTAGGATACTGCAAAACCTCCATTCTCATCCCATTCCAGGGGTAGGATACTGCAAAATCTCTATTCCCACCACACTCCAGGGGAAGGATACTGCAAAATCCCCATTCCCTCTCCACTCCTGGGGGAAGGATATTGCAAAATCTCCATTCCCACCCCACTCTGGGGGTCAGCCGGAGGTGATATTTGCCGGTTCTCCGAAACTGCTCAAAATTTCCGCTACCGGTTCTCCAGAACCTGTCAGAACCTGCCGAATAGCACCACTGTTACCTGTACATCTCCAGATCCCCATACATGGTGAAACAATCACATCTTAAAAACCTTGGGGAAGACCAGCAGTGATGAAAACAGCCTGATTTTGGGGAGCGGGATGATGTTGGGTGAGGAAGACCATGACAGTAAAGGCTCTTGTCTTGGATCCTGCCGGTTGACTTTCTCTCCTGGATAGGCTCCAAAGCAGGAGTGAAATGCTCCCGGTTTGGACCAGCTCGGGCGAGTAGGTAGCGATGGCGGCGGGCAGTTGGAGAACCGGTAGCAAAAATCCCTGCCCTCGCCCCCCATGCCCAGCTGAGCCGCGTGATCACCAGAGCCTTTTTTTTTCTTTTAAATGGCTCTGACGAGCCAAGCTCTGACGATCCCAGCTGAGTTCCCTGCCGATCAGGCAACTCAGCTGGGATCGTCAGAGCCTTTTGAAATGGTTTTACATGCAAAAAATGGTTTTAAAAGTAAAAAAAAATGGCCACGCCCACCCAGTCACATTACCCTCCCACCAAACCACGCCCGCAGAACCGGTAGTAACAAATTTTAGATTTCACCCCTGCTCCAAAGCCTACGTTACGTTTCTCCCACCCTGCAAATCTCGCGTTGATTCAAGGTTTACTAATTCCCTGGACATACAACTTTGACTTATAACCATATAAGTCCGAAAGCTCAGAAGACTAAACCTCTGATCCCGGTGACTGACCCAGACTGGATCCTGCAGAGTCAGCACAGTATGCTAGATTAAAATGTAAGATTTTAATTTGTTTGTATGTTAATTTAATTTGTCAGTATGTTGTGTAAACAAAGTTAGACTCTGTGTCAGGGAGATTTTAAGGAAGGGAGATAGCAATAGCAATTAGACTTATATACTGCTTCAGTGCTTCTCAGCCCTCTCTAAGCTGTTTACAGAGTCAGCTTATTGCCCCCCAACAATCTGGGTCCTCATTTTACCCACCTCGGAAGGACGGAAGGCTGAGTCAACCTTGAGCCTGGTGAGATTCGATCTGCCAAACTGCTGGCAGACAGCAGACAGCAGAAGTAGCCTGCAGTACTGCTCTCTAACCACTGGGCCACCATGGCTCAAGAATGGAATGGAATGGAATGGAATGGAATGGAATGGAATGGAATGGAATGGAATGGAATGGAATAGAATAGAATAGAATAGAATAGAATAGAATAGAATAGAATAGCAATAGCAACAGCACTTAATTATATACCGCTTTGCAGTGCTTTACAGCCCTCTCTAAACCATTTACAGAGTCAGCCTATTGCCCCCCAACAACCTGGGTCCTCATTTTACCCACCTCAGAAGGATGGAAGGCTGAGTCAACCTTAAGCCCGATGAGATTCGATCTGTCAAACTGTTGGCAGCCGGTGATCAGCAGAAGTAGCCTGCAGTACTGCACTCTAACCACTGCGCCACTTAAGATCTGGACTTAAAAGTGTGGTTGGCTTGACTTAATTATCTACCAAGATTTGCACACATCACCTCTGTTGTGGGAGCTGCATTAGCTGCCGATTTGCTTCCAGTTCCAATTCAAGATGCTGGAGGTCACCTTTGAAGTTCTACATGGCCTGGGAAACCATCTTTTACCAGTCACATCTACCCGACCCAGGGAGTACAGGACTCCTGTCTTAAGGAGGTCCTTCTGGTAGGACCCAGAAGGGCATAGTGGCTTCCTCCCTTTGGAATATCATCTCTGTGGATATAAATTTGGTCCCCACTTTCAAAAGGCCTTGAAGCACGGGTGAAATGCTCCTGGATTGGACCGGACCTCCCGATCCGGTAGCGATTGCCACCTGAGTTTTAACCAGGAAGTAATGTTTTTTTTAACCTTCTGCGCATGTGCAGGTTTTGTGCATGCGCAGATGTGCGCAAACGTGATGCATGCGCGCATGCGTGGCATATGCGCCTCCAAACCAGTAAGGAAGGTAAGTAGATTTCACCTCTGCCTTGAAGACATGGTTTAGCCAGTGGACCTGGGAACCCCCTAGGTCAGTGATGGCGAACCTTTTCGGCACAGAGTGCCCAAACCAGAACACGCGTGCATGTGCATGTGTCTTTGTGTGGACCCGATCAATCGGGTTACTTGGAAACCTGACAGTGTGCATGTGTGCACGTTCACAGCTGTTTTTTGGCCCATTTTGAGGCTGTTTTCCGGCACTCCAGTGCCCCCGAAGACCAGCTGGCCGGCGTGAATGTGCAGGGTGGAAACCAGAAGACCAGCTGGTGACGGCGCATGTGCCCACAGAGTGGCCTCTGCGTGCCACCTCTGGCACACGTGCCATAGGTTTGCCATCACGGCCCTAGGTGATATGGAGCCAATCAAGTCTTTGCTTTGATTGTTGTCGGAGGAAGTTTATTGTGGTTTGCATTGGAGATTTATTTCTGTAAGCCGCCAAGAGTTATCAGGAGTGAGTTGGGCAGCCATAGAATTTTTCTTAGTAAGTAGTAAATAAAATAAATACCGTTAAATCCTGTCAACTCCTAATGACCACATAGATTTTTTTCTCCCCAATAATCTGGCCCTAACCGGGTCTTTCGTGTCTTCCAATGATGGCTTCATTGGAGTTCTAATGAATTGCTAACTTCATGGTTAAAAAGCTACCTTCATTTGTATATCATGGTCTGGAAATCTGAAAGCTATTATTAGGGGTCCTTGGTCTGAGCTTGGTTGATTTTTTCCAGACATCTCATTACCCAAGTACCATCATCAGTGCTAGAAGGGAGTGAGGTTTGGGAGGAGGAGGAGGAGGAGGAGGAGGAGGAGGAGGAGGAGGAGGAGGAGGAGGAGGAAGAGGAGGAGGAGGAGGGCTGTGGGGTCCTTGGTGCTCTCTGAGCTTGGTTGCTTTCTTCCAGATATTTCACTGCCTAAGCTACAGTAGTGGCCAAAATTGTGGAAACCTTTTGGGAAAAGTGTACTTTCTAAGACTAGCTAATAACTTAGCCTTGGTGGTGCAGCGGACTAAAGTGCTGTTAAATAGCACTTAGCTGCCAGCTGCCTGCAATTACTGCGAGTTCAAATCTCACCAGGCTCAAAGTTGACTCAGCCTTCCATCCTTCCGAGGTAGGTAAAATGAGGACCCGGATTGTGGGGGCAATAAGCTGACTTTGTATAAAAAAGAACACCGCTTTGGGGGGGCCGAAAGCCCTACTAAGCAGGTATATACAAAAGTATGAAGGCTATTGCTTAACGCATTGTAAGCCGCCTTGAGTCTCCGGAGAAGGGCGGCATAGAAATCGAACCAATAAATAATAAATAAATAAATAACACCACTTTTTTGGGGAGTAGTATCATAAAATTATATCTCAATGGAAAGATAATTTAATCAAGTATGTAATGCAATAACTTTTATGAAGGATTTGCTATTAGAATAGCAGTTGCAGTATAAGGAAGTGAAACACGTAGAAAAAAATGAGATATGCAAAAATTATCACCACGTCAGTTAATACTTAGCTGGGTAACCTTTAGAATGAATGACAGCCTTACAACCTCTTCCCATGGAGTGAACCAAGTCTTTGAGTTCTGCAGCTGTTTTAATGTGAAACCAAGATTGAATGATGGCTTCTATTAACTGGGTTTTGTTGCTGGGTCGCTTCTGACTAACAAGTTTCTTGAGTCGGCTCCATGGATTTTCAATTGGGTTAAGAAGGTCTGGGCTACTCCCAGGCCATTCCAGCAGTGGAATTTGATTATCTTGAAACTCCACCCCCCAAATGCAGTGTTATTAGCCACCAAACCTCAAAAATACACTTTTCCCAAAAGGTTTCTGCAATTTTGGCCACTACTGTAGTTAACATCATTACATAATCAGTAATGTTACCTAGTGTGCAATGAAATATATGCAAGAAAACAACCAAGTTCAGAGAGTGCCAGACAATAAAGGAGAATATTTGTAGCTCAGGACCCCACAGTTCAATCCTGGACTATAAATATTCTCCTTTTGTCTTCTATTAGCTTTGGCTCGAAGTTGAAACACTACACCAATATGAAACTGGCTCTCCTTGACTATCTTGCCATTCACAGAACAAGCATGATTTGCCCTGAATCGCATTTTCATTATATTTTGGGCCACGCAAGATTCAAGTCTATTTTCAGCCAAGATACTCCTTGAGGAACCAAGAGAAAGCAGCAAAAATGTTAACATAATGTACCAGTTAATGCTGCGAGCGATGTTGGATCTCTTTGGCCTCCCTCTTGATGCTCAGTGTTGCAGATTTCTGCTCTCCTGGCTGGCGCAAGCTATTCTTTCGGCACTGTATTATTTTTCGTGCTGCCACACTGAATCACAAAGCAGCATTTTAAGAAAAACAGAGCTTCTGGTGCAAAAAAACCCACCCCCCATACCCTCCTATAGCTTTCTTTTCTTGAATCTTTGAGAAAGGGATTAAGGCGAAGATGGCAAGAGTTGTAACATAATTTCTAAAAATGATATTTATTTTCTCTGAACATTTTAGACCCCTGGAAATGCAAGGTGTGCGCTGTGGATTTTCAAATTAACAGCCTCTTGCAAGACATCCCAAATAGCAATAGCAATAGCACTTTGATTTGATGGAAGGCTGAATCAACCTTGAGTCTGGTGAGATTTGAGCTGCCAAATTGCAGGCAGCCGGCAGGCAGAAGTAGCCTGCAGTACTGCACTCTAACCACTGCGCCACCATGGTTCAAGAATAGAATAGAATAGAATAGAATAGAGTAGAGTAGAGTAGAGTAGAGTAGAGTAGAGTAGAGTAGAGTAGAGTAGAGTAGGGTAGAGTAGAGTAGAATAGCAGCAGCACTTAAAGTTATATACCGCTTCATAGTGCCTTTATAGCCCTTTCTAAGAGGTTTACAGAGTCAGCCTCTTGCCCCCAACAATCTGGGTCCTCATTTTATCCATCTCGGAAGGATGGAAGGCTGAGGTCCACCTTGAGCCGGTGAGATTTGAACTGCCGAATTGCAGCTAGCAGTCAGCTGAAGTAGTCTGCAGTACTGCACTCTAACCGCTGCGCCACCTTGGCTCTGATGCAAAGATGCAAAAACGCAAAGGTGCTTTTTCCAAGAGGCAACTGGACTTTCTTGGTTTTTCTTTGGAGATGTTTCGCTTCTCATCCAAGAAGCTGAGCTGAAGAAGCTTCTTGGATGATTTTTCTTTGAAGACGTTTCGCTTCTCATCCAAGAAGCTTCTTGGATGAGAAGCAAAATGTCTTCAAAGAAGAACCAGAAAGTCCAACTGCCTCTTTGAGACAACCATGACCTGGATGACTGAAAATCTCCATAGATTTTTTTGTACCTTCTCCTCCTCCTAATATTCCCGCCTCCCCTCTTTCTAGCATGCTCGTTTACTGCTGGTGAACCATGGGTTCACTCAATGACTGCAGCATTTGTTTAACAACTTTGGTGGCTGCTTTATGACTGCTGCATTTGCTTAACCACCACATGACCGACCCATTTTTAAAACTGGCATGCCCTTACAACCCTGATTAGTAGGCTCTGTTATGATTGTAAGTTGAGGACTACTGGTATACTCTCTGTTAGCTTTTCGTTTTCTAGCTAAGGGTATGGATCGGGGTGGGTTCTATTTATCTTTACTACTGGTTCGCAACGGGATCACGCACACGCTCTCACTTTGATCGCACACGCAACTTGCTTCTGTACATGTGCAGATTACTGATGATGACATCTGGGATGGTGGGCGGGGCCTCCCGCCGGTTTTACTACCGGTTCTTGCGAACCGGTCCGAACCGGGGGCAACCTACCACTGGTATAGATGGCACGAGTTGTATTAGCTGGCACAATGTTACACCAATAAAAGAAAATAGTGAAAAGGGAATGTAACTGATGATGTTTTACCTAACGGAATACAGGTAGTCTTTGACTTACAACAGTTCATTCAGTTACAACGGCAGTGAAAAAAGTGATTTATGACCAATTTTCACAATTACGACCGTTGCAACATCCCTACGGTCATGTGACCAAAATTCAGATGTTTGGCAACGGGTTCATATTTATGACCTTTGCTATGTCCCAGGACAATGTCGTCTGGCGGCCCCTAGAATGAGGGCGTTCTCTGTGTCTGCACTGACCCTCTGGAATGGGTTACCCACCGGGCTCCGGACGGCCCCCGACCTCCGCACTTTCTGTGCCGACCTGAAGACATGGCTTTTTCAACGAATTCCCTGATCTGCTGCGAGGTTTTTAACTTGTCTGGGGTTTTATATTGGCCTGTTTTAGCTTTTACTGTTTGTGTTGTTTTTATTCTGTGAGCCGCCCCAAGTCCTACGGGAGAAGGGCAGCATATAAATTTGATAAAAATAAATAAATAAGTAAATGTGATCACTTTTTTTGCAATCCTCTGACAAGCAATGTCAACAGAGAAGCCAGTTTCACTTAACAACCGGGATACTTATTTAACGACTGCAGCGATTCACTTAAAAATTGTGACTTGAAAGGTCGTAAAATGGGGCGAAATTCACTTAACAAATGTTTCACTTAGCAACAGAAATGTTGGGCTGAACTGTGGTCGTAAGTCGAGGACTACCTGTAACAGAGAATTAATTCTATTTATGTTTACAGACCTTCTTCTTTTCGGTGTGGATTAATCCTGGGTAATTTATTTAGGAATTTAAGGAATTTTGACTAAAAGAATCCCCCACCCATTTGCTATTTTTTACCTGATTAACTTAGTTTAATAGCGACTTTAATAGGGATGCGGTGGCTCAGTGGCTAAGACACTGAGCTTGTCGATCGAAAGGTCGGCAGTTCAGCGGTTCAAATCCCTAGTGCCGCGTAATGGGGTGAGCTCCTGTTACTTGTCCCAGCTTCTGCCAACCTAGCAGTTCAAAAGCTTGTAAAAAATGCAAGTGGAAAAAAAAGGGCCACCTTTGGTGGGAAGGTAACAGCGTTCCATATGCCTTTGGCATTTAGTCATGCCGGTCACATAAACATGCCGGTTAACTAAACTAAGTTAACCACGGAGACGTATTCGGACAGCGCTGGCTCTTTGGCTCTGAAAAAGAGATGAGCACCGCCCTCCAGAGTCAGGAACAACTAGCACAGATGTGCAAGGGGAACCTTTACCTTAGTTTCAACTTGACCGTCAATTATCTAGCGGAGATCCTCAATCCATTGTGCATTCTGTTAATGTTTAAAGGAGAGACAATATAACGAGTAAAATATATTTCGATATAAAACTTCCCGCAACCATTTACATTTCTGTGTTCACCGTGAAATCAATTGCTGGAAGGAAAATGCACAAAGCTCTTTTTTTCTTAGCCAGTTATTCTTAACAAGTGGGGACGCTATTCCGTAAGCTTTGCAAAAGTTCACATCTCGAGACTTCCAGAACCCCATTATCATGATTAGCTTCTCTTTGGGGATATGTCTGCCTCACTGTCATTTTGGATACCATGTCAAAAGGAGGCCAGGCCATTTCCCCACAGTAACGTTGCCTGAGTATGACCTTTTTCGGTGCCGGTGCCTGGATCCTGGTTAAGCGTTACTCCCCCTTCCTTCCTCCTTTGTGAGCACATTAACAACAAGGAAATTGCACCCCTTCCTCACCCCACACCATCCCGGAAGTTTAAAATATGCTTTCTCGGATTTTACAATGTTGTTGTCACTTGGAGCAGCTGGGGAAGGGGAAAAGAAGCATCTCCGGATGTGGCAAATGTGGTTATGCCAGATAATGGCGGGCGATCGAAATCGAACCTGTCATCTGCCTTGTGGCCATCAGCAAACATTTCGCCTTCTGCTTTGCATGTTAACAGTTTGCAGCTAAGGAAAACCTGATTTACCAGTATCTCATTAAAATAATGCGGACAAGAGGAACAAAGCTGCAGTGCCTGACTGTACGTCACACTAAATCATGACGCTCTGGGGGAAAGCAATTGACTATGGCCTCATTATTTTAGACAAAAGTGGGCTTGGAGGATAAAAAAAACCCCACAACCCTCCACACTGAGGAATGATGTATTTTTTTTCCCTCAGCCACGTTTTCTTTCATGTACTTTGGGCAAAAAGGATTGTCGGCATCAAAGGAACCCACAGAACCGGCCTTATTTATTTTCCAAAGAATTACTTTTGGTACAACTCAATAACTACAGGATTTTTTCTCAACTGCTTACATGCTTTTTTTTTTTTTGGTGGTGGTGGGGGGCTTTAAAATTCTTAAATTTGTTCTCCGGAATCAATTTGCCAGGGCGATAAGAATCACTAGATGGGTAGATGGTTTTCATCTTTATTGTTGTTCTGATTCGTTTTTCCTTTTTCCTCTCTTTCTTTTAAAGCATAGCATTCAAAGTATGAAGCGGGCAAGAGATGATGGATGGATGATTCCTCTTTTTTGTTGTTACTCTGAGTTGCTTTTCCCCCCTCTCTGCCTCCCTATTCTTTTTTTTCCCTCTTTTTTTAGGCAGGTGACATGATTAGAAGTTAGACAGGAAAGAAAGAAAAAGCTTCTTAATAAAGGGTGACATGATTAAAAGCTAGGATAAGTGATAGAAATTAAGGGAGTATTAACGTATATATTTTTATTTGATAAAATGAAAGTAATAATGAGAAGTAGGTGGAATAATTGAATAATGATAGACTGTAACCTAATATATAGATTTGTATTCTTATTAGAAATACATAAATTGATTGAATATAATAATAATGTTTAATCTGACCATTTTCATTTGTATTAGAATGTATGGTGCCCAGGTACCACACTGTTCACACATCGATTTGACCTTTTTATAAAAAATAAAAATAATAATAAAAAACTTGTAAAAAAAAAGAATTGCTAGAATAAAATGCAGAAGTGTATTGAAAATATCATGTAAACAGGGGAAAACCTCTACAGGGATTTCAGAAGAGAATAATAAGAATGTTAGAAAATTGTTGGCACTTAATAACTGATTTTACTTGTATTTGGTAGAACCGTGATACAAGCAGGGTTTTTTTTATTTATGTCTTAATAAAGCATTAGCAAACCACCCTCAAATAGCTAAAAATAGAAGGTGAATGGATGAGATCTTAAATTTACTAAAACATACCACTGAATAGACTTACGACCACAATTGAGCCCCAAATTTCTGTTGCTAAGTGAGATATTTTTTAGGTGAGTTTTGCCCCATTTTACGACCTTCCTTGCCACTGTTGTTAAGAGAATTACTGCAGTTGGTAAGTTACTAACCCAGTTGTTAAGTGAATCTGGCTTCCCCATTGACTTTGCCGTCAGACGGGGATCACAGGGACGCTGCAACCGTCATAAACATGAACATAAACATTAAATTTTGATCACATGACCATGGGGATGCTGCAATGGTCGTAAGTATGAAAAATGAACATCTGTCATTGTTTTTGGTGCCATTGCAAATTTGAATGGGTCATTAAATGAACTGTTGTAAATCGAGGACTACCTGTACAGTCCAAGTATTGACAAAATAGTAGAAGAATTCATCACAAATCAACATTCATCTGTAGGTCACATTCTTGCCTTATGTCCTAAATTCAGTGCCGTTGTAAATTTGAATGATCACTAAACAAACTGTTTTAAACTGAGGTCTACCTGTAACTAAGACGGGGGGAAAAACCCAGAACTTATTCACAATCATTCTTTCTAAGAATTTTACCCATTGTGGATAGAAATGAAAATAGCTGTTCTGGACATGAGTTTATTTATGCTTTGGGGGCATGAGAATTAATAAAGCAAATTCTACTTAAAGATAGAAATGGTGGCAGATGAGAATTTCAAAAAACTTTCTCTTCCAAATATTATCTGGATACAGTATTTGCCCCCAAGAATATCTGTGGGAAAAGCTAACAAAGAGAAAAAGATGGCAGCCATAACTATGTAATTGAAGCCCCGCCCCTGTGTACAAAAAGGGGCGGTGCTACATAGCCACAGCTGCCATCTTGATTTTTTCGACCACCCTCTCTTGAATGCCCCTTATCTTACATTCACAATAAAAAATAATAATGGGAGTGATTGAACACTGCGATGATTGTTCTGCCTGCATGTGCCAACACTGAGCCAAGAGTGCATATAAGGGATTATATTGGCCAAATTCATATTTGATTATATATTCCTGGGATATTTTTATGCTATGATCCTCAAAAAAAAAAAAAAGGAGAAAATAATAACCAGTCGCAGAATTGAAAGCAGAATAAATCCTTCATTTTCCATCCTGCCCCCTCAAACAAAGGAGATTAAAAATGAAAGACATATCATAAATAAAATTTGTATGATCAAAATTGCTGTAGTAGAGTCTTTTTGGCATTAACCAGGATTTAGGAACTTTTCTGCTTTATAATATGCTTGCGAGGGAAAAATGCCCGCTGGGGATAACATAAATGATATCATTTCCAATGTTTGTCTTCTCTTTTAAAAAATGCACTGTCCTTTGTGTGTGTGTGTATGTGTGTTTGTGGGTGTTATTTTTATGGAAGAGTGAGGTTTTACGAAGTTGGAAGCTACAGAAAAATAAAGAAACAGTAAAGGCGAAAGAATGTTAAGAAGAAAAAGGGAAAATACAGAAAAAGGGAAGAAAAGGTGAATGAGGAAGAAGAAAAAGACGAAAAGAAAGAAAAGCTTAAAGTGATTCCCAATAATATTTGTACCGGTTATAAACATAATTAAACCCTATTTCCACCCTCTCAGATTACATAACCTAATTCCCTTCTTCTCATATACATCCCTTTTTAATTAGTCACCACATCATTTTTATCCATTTTCAGCAAAAAGTCCATAAAGAGTTTCCAGAGAAGAGGGGCTAAACCTATTTTCCAAAGCACCTGTGGTGAAATCTGAACTGGTTTGTTACCGGTTCACTGGCTGCGCATGCGTGCCAAATGCACGCTCATGCGCAGTTCACACCAAATGCATACTGTGCACGCATGGACAGTATGTGCCAAAAGGCGGCTTGGGAAGGTAAGTAGGACAGTGAGGTAGGGGGGAATCAGCTGTGGCGTGCAATCTTGGGAACCTTTTAAAAAACTTTTTTAAAGCACTTTTTTACTACCTATTTGTCCAAACCGGTAGTAAAAAAATGCTTAAAAAAGCTGCGCGTCGCTCAGAGGATTGTCAGAACTTTTTTTTTTTTTACATTTTTTTACTACCGGTTTGGGCGAACCGGCCTGAACTGGTAGCATTTCACCCCTGACCTGAAGGCAGGACAAGAAGCAATGGATGCAAACTAATCAAGGAGAGAAGCAACCTGGAATTAAGGAGAAATTTCCTGGCTGTTAGAACAATTAACCAGTGGAACAGCTTGTCTTCAGAAATTGTGAATGCTCCAACACTGGAGGTTTTTAAGAAGAGACTGGACAGCCACTTGTCTGAGATGGTATACGGTCTCCTGCTTGAGCAGAAGGTCGGACTAGAAGACCTCGAAGGTCTCTTCCAACTCTGTTATTCCGTCTTTTATAAAAGTAATTGTTGCTCCCTCCTTAATCAAACAAGCCAATTTAACCATTTCTGCAAGCTCTGCCCTCTTCATGGACCATTCCTCCGTGATTAAAAAAAAAACAGTCGATGTACAAATGTTGAACCTTCCATCCACTGGGAAAATGCAGTAGGTTGCCAATTTTTCATACAAATGTTTTCTAGAATAAGAAGAATACTGATGCTTTTGAATTTTTGGTGTCAGAGAGCACTCCTGAGAATAGTGGACAGCAAAAAAAAAAAAAAAGCCAAGGGGACCATCAAACAAATTAATCCAAAATTCTCACTGGAGGCACAAATGACTAGGCTCAACCTATCCTACTCTGGATACATTATGCAAAGACCCAACTCTCTGGAGAAGGCTCTGATGTTGGGAAAAGTGGAAGGAATGACCAAGAGCAGTTACAATGGTGACAGGAGCACCATTGGGAGACCTGAAAACCAGGTTAGAAAATCTATCCATGTGGTAGCAAAGAGTCAAAACACAGAATAACAGAGTTGGTCTTCTAGTCTAACCTCCTACTTAAGCAGAAGATCCTAATACAGGGGTGAAATCCAGCAGGTTCTGGAGAACTGGTAGCGGAAATTTTGAGTAGTTCGGAGAACCAGCAAATGCCACCTCTGGCTGGCCCCAGAGGGGTGGGAATGGGGATTTTGCAGTAACCTTTCCCTGCCATGCCCACCAAGTCACACCCACAGAACCGGTAGTAAAAAAATTTGAACTTCACCACTGTCCTAATACCATTTCTGACAAATAGTTGTCCCACCTCTTCTTAAAAACTTCCAGTGTTGGAGCATTCACAACTTCTGGAGGCAAGTCGTCCCATTGATTTATTGTTCTCACTGTAAGGATATTTCTCCTTATTTCTAAGTTGGATCTCTCCTTGATTAGTTTCCATTCATTGCTTCTGGTCCTGTCTTCAGGTGCTTTGGAGAACAGGTGAACTCCTTCTACAAAGCACCACCAAGGCAAAGCTCCAAAGCACAAAATCAACACCAACTTTTGGGGGCTGAAATCAATCAATCAATCAATCAAGTGCAGATTGAGGCGTGAATGTGTGTATGCATGTTTATTTATTTTGCACTTCCTCAAATTTTGCAATAAGACCACAAAACAATTGTTCAGAAACCTTTCTAAATTAATTTTTTGGCCAAGGGTATTTTGATTTTAGGTAGACAGCCAATTCCTATAGATCGTGTTCACCCAACGTAAAAAAAAATTGATAATATAAAATACACTATAGAATCAACCTATCCTAAAACCTCTAACAGCTAAGCCTGATCAAGACAACAAGAGTCACGCAAAGTTTAATCACATTAAATGAGAATAAATAAGGAGTTAGGGTATAGAATCTTGGAAACTGGCTGAATAAAACTTTCATCCCGATTTATGAGTGAATTCATTAATATGGGTAGTGGTGGTTTGGTTAAACCTCATTTTCCCAGACTAAAAAATTGAAGGATGGACTGCACTTTTTCCAAAGAAATCTCAGGCTGAAACCTCCATCTGCTCTTTCTTAGTTATGTTTTAAAACAGGGTTGTCCAACCTTGGCATCTTTAATGTCTGTGGACTTCAAATCCCAGAATTCCCCAGCATGGCTGTGTGGGGAATTCTGGGAGTTGAAGTCCACAGGTCTTGAAGTTGCCAGATCTTCAGAGCCTTGTTAAAGAACAGCCAGGTACAGACCAACTAAATACTGTGGGAATAAGGAAGCTATTCTATAGGCAGGTACTATGATAGATACTCAACATTAAAAGAACTAAGATCATGGCATCTAGTCCAGGGGTGAAATGCTCCCGGTTCGGACCGGATCGGGCGATCCAGTAGCGATTGTGCAGTAGCGATGGCGGCGTGAGGCTCCACCCACCCACCCGGGTGTCGTTACTTCCTGGTTTTAACCAGGAAGTTATGTGTTTTTTACCTTCTGCGCATGCGCAGAGTGTCTGTGCGTACGGCACTTCCAAACCAGTAAGGAAGGTAAGTAGATTTCATCCCTGATCCAGTCCCATCACTTCCTAGCAAACAGAAAGAGAAGAAATAAAAGCCGTGACAGATTTTATTTTATTGGGCTCCAAGATCACTGCTGACGGTGACTGCAGCCATGAAATTAAAAGATGCTTGCTCCTTGGGATGAAAGAGTGCCGAGAAGAGCAGCAAAGATGATTAGGGGGCTGGAGGCTAAAACATACGAAGAACGGTTGCAAGAACTGGTTATGTCTAGTTTAATGAAAAGAAAGAATAGCGGTGACATATGATAGCAGTCTTCCAATATTTGAGGGGCGCCACAAAGAAGAGGGGAAGTCATCAACCTATTCTCCAAAACACCTGAAGGCAGGACAGGAGGACACTTGAAGAAGCAATGGATAGAAACTAATCAAGGAGAGAAGCAACTTAGAACTAAGGAGAAATTTCCTGACAATTAATAAGTGGAACAATTAATAAGTGGAACAACTTGCCTCCAGAAGTTGTGAATGCTCCAACACTGGAAGTTTTTAGGAAGAGATTGGACAACCATTTGTCTGGAATGGTATAGGGCGTCCTGCGTGAGCAGAGTGCTGGACTAGAAGACCTCCAAGGTCCCTTCCAACTGTGTTATTCTGTTATTTTATAGGATTCCCCATCCTTCCTGGTCATTTTCTCCTTCAGCATTTCATGTCACTGGATCTGATCTGTCTTCCCATGGATTATATCAACATTTTCTCTTTTAAGGCCAGGGTGTAAATGTATCTCCTCTCAATTTGCCTCCCTGACTATCTTAGCAGAAAGAAAAAGCCAAAACTTTCTCCCTCATCCCTGCCCCTTGCTTATTTATTTTTTAAAAACCACTCATGGATTTGCTAATTGCAAATAACTGCAGGCTTTTCCTTCATTTGCCTTTAAACTGCTGGCTGTCAAGCCAGAAATATGAAAATTGTACCCGGATGGATTTCCCCCCCGAATAATATCATTCTCGATTATTTAAAAAAATAAATAAAAAAGTAATAATTACTAACTATAAAACAGTACACAAACTTATATGTCACCATTTAAAAAAGATCGCCTGTTCCTGTCTTTCAATTATATTTCCTGCATTTCACTTTTAAATAGCAAAATCCATCCTGTTAAATATGTTCAACGGGAAGTAAGTTCCACTAAAATTAACATGAATCGGGATGCAGGTCAAAAGATTGCATGCGTCCATTTCAGAATGGGAATTCTGCAGTCATATTTCACTCTTTCTTCTCCCAACACCAAGGTTTAGTGCACATGGAAATAAATGTGAATGATGAAACAGAGTGATCCGAATTACTACACTGTAAAAATACAGCATTATTCCTGATATGAAAGAATATCAAGAATAATGATCGAAACTAGATACGGAATTTTCTGCAGATTGGAAGCATGCCACTCTATTCTTCCAAAGAATGACTAAATTTAACCCACACCGAGAGACATATATTCTGTCAAACACACATATTGCAATTATAGAAATATACTGCTCAAAAAAATAAAGGGAACACAAGCAGAAGACATCCGAGATCTGAATGAATGAAATAGCCTTATTAAATACTTTGTTCTTTACATACAATAGTTTATACACTGCTCAAACAACTAACGGGAACACAAAACTACCGTATGTAACGAACAAAATATTTAATAAGGCTATTTCATTCATTCAGATCTCGGATGTCTTCTGCTTGTGTTCCCTTTATTTTTTTGAGCAGTATATATCTGGGTAGATTAACATACAAGGACACAGACTTTATGCATAAACCGATTCGTATTTCAAACTGTTCTGCTGTCCTTTTTCTTTCAAATGTTGAAATCAGGTTAGAAACCTTCCAGAGTTAGGGGGAAAAATATCTTCAGTTCAAACAGGAGAATGACTAGAAACTATAATTAGGAATAGCTTTAAGAACTTGATCGATATATTTGTAATATCTGTTTATATGTAAGCAGGACATTGGGGAATTGTAGGCCGAGAATGAAGTTTTCGCCTTCTCTCTGTCAACTGCAGCGAACACTTGTGAATTCAGACTCATTTTGTAAAACCATTTTTTAAATCTCCCAACAATAATAGGAAAAAAAGTATGGCAGCCAAGATGAAAAAAAAAACACACCACCCAACAACACTCATTCTCGTATCTTAGAGAGCAGCTGGATTTTGCTTTCTGGATCCTGACAGTATTTATTTCACAAGTACATTAGTAAAACCCTAAACTTATATACCCACACCGACACTCACAGATGTTCAAGTGGAAATGAAGTCCATTCCATATCATCCTTAATTTTTTTTTAAAAAAATAATCATCTGCTTATTTAATCCCATTTTTGTTCACAATTCCTATTTAAATGAAAAGTATTTATCTTTAGTGAGAATGGCTAAAAAGAAAGAGAATATGGACTCCTTAACATTCCAATTCCACCATTATTATCAATGCAAATTAGTACAAATAGTTCAAGATACTATTAGTAGTATTAATACTAATAATGCTATTATTAATACTAATAGTTCAAGGTACTAATACAAATAGTTCAAGGTGGCAAACATATCCAACACACCTTCTTCCTCCTAATTTCCCCACAACAACAACAACAACCCTGTGAGGTTGGTCAGGCTGAGAGAAAGAATGACTGGCCTAAAGTAACCCAGTCAGCTTTCATGACTAAGGCAGGACTTGAACTCACAGTCTTTTGCTTCCTAGCCTGGTGCCAATAAAAACAGACACTGCGGCCACACAAAAACTAATTACCAGAGTTTTCTGATGACTATCCAAGAACTAAACAAAAGTATATATACTTTTAAGGCATGCCCAAATGATATTTGGAGTTTATTTATTTATAGGTGAATGTTAACCTTCAACAGATTTGGGATCACATTCTATCAATTACCCCTATTAATAACATTTTCATTAAAAGGCATGCGATGTATTCCTTTACATGCAACAAGTTTAATTCCAAAGCCAAATTATTCACCTAGAATTTTCACCTCGGCAAAACAGACAGGTAATTCTTAAAAGGTAGCAATCTTAAAATTCCATTCAAAAAGACAAATAAGGTGAGGTTATCGGGGTAGAAAAATATACCATCACAGCAAATTGTACATTCCACAATCTGGGTGACCATCCTTTCGGCAGAAAAAGGCACTCCGGCTTAATTCTCTTTCCCTAATCGGCACAATTTTCATTTGCAACCATCCATCACTTTTCTGCAGTTAAATGTTCTTTTGTTTCTATAGCCTTGATGAAGGCTGAGGAAAACAGATCAGAGAGAATGGGCAGAAGTAATTACGGTCTTTCTCTCACTCTTTCTTCTAACACAGCTTTTTCATAGTCTCCATTTTTGGTTGAACTACCCTTGTTTTATTTTATTTTATTTTTTATTTTTTGGCTAGCCTAATTAACAAGTCAAATGAGAGGTCCTTGGTTGTTTTCTGGCAGACGTTTCATCATCCGAACTAGGTAACATCATCAGGGCCAACAATGTTAACTCAGAGAGCACCAAGGACCTCTCATTTCAAACCTGAGCTACAAATATTCTCCTTTATTGGTGACGAGTCGAAGTTAGAATCTTTGCTCCAGCTTCTGAAAATACTGAGCTCTCCTATACTCATAACACTAAGCAGATTTCTGCTACAAACCTAGCTGTATTTATTGTAAATGCATCCCCATTTAAGACATGCTTCTCAGCAAACCTTCGCTGGATTCCACCGTTTGACCCATAAATGAAGGAATTTAAGCTCAGAATCAAGTCTGCATTTAGCCCACCCGAAAGCCTCACCTCTCCAATTCAATTTAATCAACATTTCTAAATTCAACAAGGTTAACGGTAACTCCTTCACTTTACCTCAGTGTAGGCAGGGAGTCTGACTTCCATTAATACCTACGGGAGATTTTTTCCCCCATAAAATGGCAATTGTAGAACAATGCAAGTCCTTCTGATCTAAGGAGAGAGCAGTTATAAATTCAACAGTTATTAGTAGAAGTCTGCAATTAAAAAATAAAATAAAAGCTTGTTTCTCTGAAGAAGAAATTAACTTGGCAGCTTTTTCACTAGTGGATGGTTGAATAGTTAAAAAAGATTCCACTTTGAAATAATTGTGGCCAAATTCTAAGACTTTGAGGCAGAAAAATAAGCTTATTAGATTGATTTCTAAATGAAGCCATTATTAAAATATACTCTAAATGTTTTACCTGCACCATTATCAGTCTGCATACTGAAAAATATTATTGTTAGCTTTTTATTATTGTTAGGTTCTTTTTTAAAAAACACAAACAGGTGTTTATTTTGTTTCAGTGCGATTTTTTGGAGTGAGGAAAGACCTGCCTGCATAAAACAAATCTTTAAATAAGCAGCTGTCGGTATAAAACGTCGCTTTAAATGTAACGTGGCTTTAAAAACCCCCACGAAATTAAGAGATTTGAATGAAAACGAGAAGCGGCTAATTTGATACGACTTTTTCTGGCTGAAAGTTAATGGCATATTTCTGTTTGCAAACATACAAGAGAAAAAGAAAAGGGAGAAAGGACGCGAATTAAAATAAAACGCTAAAGACAAGCAGGTTTGAATCCTTCTCACATTAGTCTTAATGTTGGCGACAGTCCTGCAAATCAGTTTAATAACCTTAAACAGTTACACTCCCTATCATCTGTAAAATAAATAGCTTGGACAGAACAAGCCTGCAGGCATTCACTGGACTAATTTGCGTTTTACTCTAACAATGAATGGCAAGTTTCTACTTTAATGCAAGTCTATCTTGATTATCTCTTCATTGGAGACACCAGCACCCCCTCACCCCGTCCAACTGCTACCTGAAGAGCCAACAAGCTGTACATTCATTTGACAAAAACTTACCAAAAGGAAATATAGTGGAATCTAACCAGAATGATTAAAAGGAGGTGTGGTTTTTTTCCAAAATTAAACTTTCTAGGCATCTATTGCACCAATCAGTTCAGCTAGATCCTGATTTATTTTGTAGAATTATCAGAATTTCAGACCTTCCTGCTACACTCAATTTAAATCAATCAATCAATCGGATGCCCAAGCATCTTTAGGACTGATGACTTCAAACAGAGGGACACAATTTTCAGCTGGATTTCAGCTTTCGGTTACAATTTCAAGAGCTGGTCCCATTCGGTGAACAGGATAAGCTAACAGGTAAGAGTGGAATTGTTTGATCTGCACTGAAAACCAATCAACCTCAGCAGGTATCCAGGACTTGGCTCTGGATGATGTTTTTACCTGGTAGACTCTATGCAGGTAAGCATCCTAAACTATAAAATCATAAACGTTGAGGCAACACAAATAACCGTCTTCTTAGAACCCACAGACTTCTAAACAAAAATAAAAAATGTGGCTTCACACATACAAATTTGTTCGGAATACCTTAACGGGCAGACCTGAGTTGAAAAAGCTTTAATCTTGTGCCAGATTTCCAGATTATCTTCTGCAATGATAGAATGTTTTATAATCTGCACTTTTTGCAGTTTAAAATCCATGTTTCCATGTGAATTCTGACTTTCAAGGAAGGAGTCAGTCCTGATCAACTGAGTTAGAAAAAGAGAGGAAAAAAACCCCTCACTTCTTTTACATCATTTTTTTTTGGAAAAAACACATGAAAAATAGAAGAAAATAGGAAGAAGAAGGTATGTTGGATATGTCTGCCACTTTGACTTATTTGTAAAAAGAATAAGCGTGAAATATAAATATATGATAGATAGATAGATAGATAGATAGATATGTAGACAGACAGGCAGACAATTAGATAGATTAGATAGATAGATAGATAGATAGATAGATAGATAGATGGATGCAAATATTATATACAGATATATTCCAGGCCATCCCACCTGAAACAATGCAATTATCTTTTATTTAAATATTCTCCTGCACAGCCACAAAACACTTTATCTAATATCCTATATCTAATTAATTTGTAGATATCTACAATGTACATTACCTATAGTGTCTGTTTCTACATATACAGGGATTTCAGGTTAAAGACAATAATATAGTATATACATAAACTGATTTAGACCTCCCAGGGTTAAACCTACATAATCTCCATGGAATTGAACAAGGCTGCAATGCTGAATCCTTTGTGAAATTAAACTCTTTTTATAGTGTCACTAGTTAAATTTGGAGGGAAATTGTTGGAAAGACATTAAAATATCAACTGCAGACTCCGAATTCTTTCTCTAAGCCAAACCTCATTTTCTCCCAATACAACATCACCAAAATCTGCAAAACTTACTACTAATTTTATGTGGGTGCAATTA
The DNA here is from genome assembly GCA_012654045.1 of Ptyas mucosa. Lineage (NCBI taxonomy): Eukaryota > Metazoa > Chordata > Lepidosauria > Squamata > Colubridae > Ptyas > Ptyas mucosa. The sequence continues at coordinate 5,204,582 of WNWU01000033.1, read as the reverse complement.
AACCTTTTCACATCTCATTCTAAAATCAAATTACGCCCTTACACATCTCATTCTAAGGAGTCGATTAATTAGAAAGAAGATTCCACAGCTTGATAAACTTTCATTGCTTTTAGCTAAAAAAACCCCACAAACCAATTGTAGTTGTTTTTATATTAGCCAGCTGAAGCCAATAGGATTTTAAAGTGTTTCAATTTGCTGGATTAGCCATCATATATCTGGTATTATTCAGAATGCGTACCATAACTCCTCTAAAAAGGATCCCTGGTTTACAGAATTGATTCATTTAGCAAACTGACATTCTGAGAGATTTAGGACAGAGCCACCTGAGTTAATTGATGTGCTTTTTTATTTAATATAAATACAAATAAATCAGCTCAAGAGAAGTTTAATGTCCCAGGTTACCAAGATAGAAAATGGTTCAAATGGAGAAGCAAAGGGGGGAAAAAGCATTGAAAAGAGCAGCAGCTCATGCTTAAAAACGATTATAGTTAAGACAAAGAATGGGTCCAGTGTTTTAAGATATGAATATATCTAATCAACCGATCAATCCATTATGAAGCAACCTTGTATTCACAATGAGGATCCCAAATGAAAATTTTAAAAGGGAGCATTTTGAACACCTTTAAATTACAAATTGGGATGTGTGTGGAGGAGACTGCTTAATTTTTTTGGGGGGGGGAAGTAACTTTGCATTCATTAAACAATTGCATAGGTTTGTCCTCCAGACGAATTATTCCCAAAAGGAATCTGGCGCAAATTTTTCTTTTCCCAATATTTTTTCCCCTACTCAAAGTTATTCTTTCTAGAGAGAGAGAAAAAAAAAAGATTTCACCATCCGGTTTATAACCTCATACTGTAGACAAGTTTTTGTGGTGGGTTTTTTTTTTTTGAAGTGATGCCCGAAAATTTATAAGAGGACAAAATTGAAAAAAAAAACCGAAAATATTCGAGAAAGGGGTTGCAGAAAAGAGCGCAAAGTGATGTGGATGAGGAGAAAGGAATCCGGATTCAAGCTGCAGAGAAGGGCAAGCCAAGCGGAAAAGGCAATTTGGGGGGGGGGGGGGGGCCTGAAAAACGACGGAGAATTTCTAGGGTGTTCGGGTGGGAAGAGCCGGGCTGTGGGATTATTATTATTATTATTATTATTTTTGCAGAAGCGTCCAAGCAAAGGTCCCATTTTACGGTTTTTCGCTGCAATGTTTGCAAAGCCCCGAAGCGGCCCCGGCGAAGGCAGTACATTTCTCGGGGCAGTTGGGCAAAGCGGCGCCCGTGAAAGGATAGACGGCGGCCGATTGTCCGAAGGGAGCCAAGCCGGGCGGGATGGAAGCTCCCAGAGTCTGTCCCTGGTTGAGGTAAGCCACCAAACGCCGCATCTCTTCCAGCGCCTGGGCCTGCATCAGGATGTAGTTCTTGGCCAGGAGCAACGTGGCGATCTTGGAGAGCTTGCGCACCGACGGGCTGTGCGCGTAAGGGATGACGGAGCGCAAGCCGTCCAGCGCGTCGTTCAGGTCGTGCATCCGGCGCCGCTCGCGGGCGTTGATGCTGAGGCGCAGCGAGCGCTGCTCCTTGGGTTTCTTGGGCCCGAGGGCGCCTCCGACGCCGGCCGCTTTCAGCTTGGCCTCTCCGCCGCCGACGCGCTCGAAGGTCGGGCTGCCCGCTTTGGAGCCTTCGAAAGCCTCGTCGTCGTCTCCGCTCTGCTCGCCGCTGCTCTCCGCCGCTTTGCCCAGTTGAGCCGCCGGGAAAGCCAGCCCGCCCGCGCCCCCGGGGTAACCGCGCCCAGCTTCGCCCGCGCCCCGCACGGCGCCGTAAGCGAAAGCCGTCTGGTTGTAGCTCTGCGCCAGGGCCAGGTAAGACTCGCCGCCCAGCGCTTTCAGCTCGGCCATCGCTGCCCTCGAGGGCCCAGCAGGGCTAGGACGGCCGCCGGAGCCGCGCTTCTCCAGAAGGGCGCAGCGGCTGGGAACGCGCCTTTTTTCTTCTTCTTCTCCTTCTCCTCCTCTGCGCGGATCCTGCTAAGCCAACTTCGGAAGATCGGGAGCCTGGGCGCGCCGTTTTCCCAACCGAGACACGTCGGGGAGCTCTGCCCTGCGCTCTTGCTCTTGGGAAGGACGTCTTTTTTTTTAAAAAAATGATTGTTATTTTTGCGCCGTCGGGCCGCGCAAGCGAGGATCGGGGCTGTCCAGTTGCGCGTCTCGCTTCTCGCTTCTCCCTCCCTCCCTCCCTCCCCGCTCGATCCGGGGAGCCTCTCCCGAGATCCGAGGGAGAGGAAGCGCGCGCGCCCTGGGTTTTCACCTGATCCGGATTTTACCCCGCACTCAGCCGGTCTAAAGGATCCGGCGCCCCGCAGCTGTTGCTCAGCCTTTCGGCTTCTCCTGCCTCGGTCCGATCCGGAGGAAAAGGTTGGCTGGGAATCCCGCTTTGGGATGGGGCGAGACGGCAGCTCTGCCTGCCTGCGGCCGCCCGTCTTGCAGGAGCAGCTCGCTGGGTCTGGAGCCAGCTGGCTCCGCGCGGTGCCCTGACCGGAGGCGGGATATTAATCATTGCCCACCTCGCCCATTATGTTGCGGCGAGGCGCCCGCTGGGACTGAGCGGCCGCCCAATCAGAGCCATCGCTCTAATTAATGGCCTCTTTAACAATAAAAAAAAAAAAGGAAAAAAGAGAGAAAAAAAAGTCTCCGGTCGTGGAAAAAGCAGGCGCGCCCCGTCAAGGTTGGCTGCCGAGCCGTTTTGCGGAATGAATGGAACTGCTGCTTTTTTCTTTTTTCTTTTTCTTTGCGCCGAGCCGGAGAGCGTCCTCGCCGCATCTCCGGGCGGTTACTTGGTCGGGAACGGCTGCCTTCCCACAACCCCATGCCCAAGCAGGTCAGGTTGAAGGCCTTGTGGCTTTAATTCTAGGGTTGAGCCAGATTTTTTTTAAAAATTGATTTATATGCCGCCCTTCTCCGGAGACTCAGGGCGGCTTACAGTGCGTTAAGCAATAGCCTTCATACTTTTGTATATTTATACAAAATCATCTTATTGCCCCCATAATCTGGGTCCTCATTTCACCTACCTTAGAAAGGATGGAAGGCTGAGTCAACCTTGAGCCTGGTGGGATTTGAACTTGCAGTAATTGCAGGCAGCAGATGTAAGTGGATGTTAATCACTGCTTTAGTCTGCTGAGCCACCAGAGCTCAGACTAAACAGATTTAATCTATTTAGGTTCCCTTTATTTTATTTTATTTATTTTATTTATTTTATTTATTTTATTTATTTTATTTATTTATTATTATTATTATTATTATTATTATTAATTTTATTTATTGGTTCGATTTATATGCCGCCCTTCTCCGGAGACCCAGAGCGACTTACAATGCGTTAAGCCTTCATACTTTTTGTATATACCTGCTTAGTAGGGCTTTCAGGGCCCCCCCTTAAGCGGTGTTCTTTTTTATACAAAGTCAGCTTATTGCCCCCACAATCCGGGTCCTCATTTTACCTACCTGGAAAGAATGAAAGGCTGAACCAACCTTGAGCCTGGTGAGATTTGAACTCGCAGTAATTGCAGGCAGCTGGCAGCTAAGTGCTACTTTAATAGCACTTTAGTCCGCTGCACCACCAAGGCTCCTTTATAAGTACCTTAATGTACTTAATATATAATGTATCGATTGCAGGAACTGGGTATATCTAGTCTAGTGAAAAGAAAGACTGGGGGTGACAGGATAGCAGTGTTCCAATTATTTGAGGGGCTGCCCCAAAGAAGAGGGGGGTCAAACTATTTTCCAAAGCACCTGAAGGCAGGACAAGAAGCAGTGGATGGAAACTAATCAAGGTGTGATTCAACCTAGGAGTAAGGAGAAAGTTTTGGACAGTTGAGTACAATTGATATTGTGGAATGGCTTGCTTCCAGAAGTTGTGGGTGCTTCATCACTGGAGGCTTTTAAGAAGAGATTGGACAGCTTTTGGTCAGAAATTGGTCAGAAATTTCAGAAGTCACGGGGGCTGGACTAAATGACCTCCTAAGCCCCTTTCAACTCTGTTAACTGTTTCTGTATGGTGCAAATCCAGATTTTTTTTAAAAAAATGGTTCTGCCCAGGTAACCAGGCAGAAAATGAGTTAATTCAAGCGAAGTGGGTTGCAAGGGGCCTCGTGCCCAGAGCTGCCCCCCCTTGCTCTTCAAGCAAGAGGAAGTGCCCCCCACCCCAATTGTACAGTAATCCCAGATTCAGATGGACGTTCTCTTGTTCCACGGGGACCAACAGCCACTGCCACCTGATCTTTTTAGGGTTGAATTCAATCCAGGTCCTACTCATTCAGACCAGGGGTGAAATCCAGCAGGTTCTGGAGAACCGGTAGCGGAAATTTTGAGTAGTTCAGAGAACTGGCAAATGCCACCTCTGGCTGGCCCCAGAGTGGGGTGGGAATGGGGATTTTGCAGTATCCTTCCCCTGCCACGCCCACCAAGCCACGCCCACAGAACTGGTAGTAAAAAAAAATGGATTTCACCCCTGATTCAGACCCCACAGCCTCTACAGTTGGGATAAGTTATTTCTTTCTTTTTTTTCAATTCCTACGGCCACCCATTTCCCAAATGACTCTGGGTGGCTAATGATCTATAATATACTGCTAAAACTCTTTGGTCTGTTTGATACTTTCTCACCTTCAATTGAACCAACAGGTACAACCTAGGACTGTGATGGCGAACCTATGGCACGGGTGCCACAGGTGGCACACGGAGCCATATCTGTGGGCACACGATTGTTGCTGTAGCTCAGCTCCAGAGCACATGCATGTGCCGGCCAGCTGATTTTTGGGCCTTCCGGGTCCCACCGGAAATTGGTAAATGGGCTGTTTCCAGCCTCCAGATGGCCTCCAGGGGATGGGGAAGGCTGTTTTTGGCCTCCCCAGGCTCCTAGAAAGCATCTGGAGCCTGGGGAGGGTGAAAAACGGGCTTACCGGGCCCATCATGCCATCGCGTGCTAAAAACGGGGGGACTTGGGGGGGTCACATTAGCATGTACAGGGGTGGGGTACATTGAATTATGGGTGTGGGCACGTACATGGGCGACCTCCCTGCGCTCCCCCCGCTTTTGGCACACGACGGCAAAAAGGTTAGTCATCACTGACCTAGGGCAACGATTATTGAACCAAAAATAACTCAAAACAAACTAACATGTAGAATGCTAGGAGAGTGAGAGCACAATGAATGGAACAGCTTGGCTCCTGGAGATCCTGGAGAGACATGGCTGGAGCTTTTCAAAAATAAGACTGGACAGCCATTTGCCTGGGATGGTATAGGACCATGATGGTGAACCTATGGCATGCGTGCTGTCGCCAGCTGTTCACCAGCTGTTCTTTTGGTTTCTGGAGCACACATGGTCTTTGTGAGTGCCGGAGCACTGGAAAACAGCCTGAAAATGCCCCCAAAATACCCAAAAATCAGGCCGTTTTCCAGGCCGTTTTGGGGCCTTTTTCAGGCTGTTTTTTGGGCCATTTTTAGGCTGTTTTTTGGGCCATTTTCAGGCCGTCTAAGGCCGTTTTTTCAGGCCATTTTTGGGCCGTTTTCAGGCTGTTTTTTGGGCCATTTTTAGGCTGTGCTGTGCTCCATGTTGCTGTGAAGAGTCAGACACGACTTAGCAACTGAACAATAACAACAGGGTTAAGTAGGCATGTCCCATGAGATACATATAGTCCTCAACTTATGACCACAATTGAGACCAAAATTTCGGTTGTTAAGTGAGACATTTGTTAAGCGAGCTTTGCCCCACTTCACAACCTTTCTTGCCACAGTTGTTAAGTAAATCATTGCAGTTGCTAAGTTAACTAACCCAGTTGCTGAGTGAATCATTGCATTTGTTAAGTTAGCAACCCGGTTGTTAAGTGAATCCGGCTTCCCCACTGACATTGCTTGTCAGAAGGTTGCCAAAGGGGATCGATCTCATGACCTTGAGATACAGCAATGGTCATAAATATGAGCCAAGGGTCTGAATTTTGATCACGTGACCACGGGGGATCCTGCAAAGGTTGTAAGTGTGAAAAAATGATCATAACTCACTTTTTTCCCAGTGCTGTTGTAACTTTGAATGGTCACTAAACGGACTGTTGTAAGTTGAGGACTATCTGTAACTCTGTGAAAACGGATGGGACCTGGAACATTGTTCTGCCCCAGCTACGGACCCCAAAGAATGCAGCACACACAAACTCTATACAAAGCTTATTTACTCAAAATAACTTAGTCTTTATCATTCAAAGGCTGTTAATAAAACTGTCTTAACAGCCTACCAGAATTCTACGATAAGGTAATCACGGTCTTACTAGAGTTGGCAGGAAGCCCAGAAGCAGTTTTGCAGACACGAAGGAGAATGAACTAAAGTTGTTCTCTACAGCTTGTTGCAATCGGCATTCCTCCTTAAATAGGCTAAGGGAGTGGCCAATTAGCCCCAAGCCTTACTCTCGAGGAGACCTCCTCCTGAGGAGCCATGCCTGTCTTTTGGCAGCTCTGCGCACCCGTGCATCAAGAAGAGGCTCCTCCTCTTCTTCCTCTTCATTTAAGGGAGCTTCTGGAGGTTCTGAAGGCCTTAGCTGAATCCCCACCTCTGGCACCACATCTTCTCCAGCCTCCTCACTGTCCGACTTGAGCGCCAGCTGCACAGGCTGCTGGCGCAGCACCACACCAGCCTCCTCGTTGTCAGAATCGGCTACAATCTGCACAGGCCGCTGATGGGCCACAACAAACATGGTCAGATTTTACAGACCAAGAGGTTTCTCGGACCAGAGGAAATTGAAGTCAGGTGGTTTCACAAACATTGAGTCCAGGAAGGACTTTTTAGGGGATCCCCCACAGCTTCCAATGCAAGTTTGAACCCCAAGGAAACCAGCATTTCAAATATTTTTGGAATATCAATCAAATCTTTATTAGGGTGACAGACCAGCATAGATTTTTCAAAATAATAATAATAATAATAATAATAATAATAATAATAATAATAGTAACAACAACAACAACAATATACTTTAACAGTTCCTAGGTCCTTGGTTAGGACTTGAGCTGCTGAGCTATTAACCGGCCTCAAAGACTGTGAATCTCACTAAAGATTAACCAATAACAACAACAACAACAACAACAACAACAACTTTATTATTGTACATGTATACACAGTATACCTATACAGTGAAATTCACATAACACCCAAAGACCAGGCCCAACACACATAACAATCCCCAAACACACTCCCACCCACCACAATTCCCCACCCCTAAACCACCCAAACATCCACACAACAGACCAAGTAATGCTGTCCAACAGTTGACTGATGGAGGCCCTTTAGCTCATTGTTGATTTCAATTATAGCTCTGGGATATGAATAGCTGTCCACAATTTTTCTCAAAGCATCTTCCTACAGGCAGTCGTCTTCCTCACAAACCTAACTTAACCCAGCAGCCAAAGGACTACAAAATGAATGGAGAATATTGGCATCAATTCTAATGGACAAATCCAGGCTCACCAGATGTAGCTTTTACTCTTAAAAAAAAAAAGGAAGTAGCAAAATGGAGAATAGGGAGATATAAAATATTGGGTGGAGTAAATGAACAGAATTTGAATGCAAGGAAAAATGCAGATGTGCAGAGGAGGGTGAACAACAGAATTAACAGAGTTGGAAGGGACCTTGGAGGTCTTCTAGTCCAACCCCCTGCTCAGGCAGGAAACCCTATACCATTTCATGCAAATGGTTGCCCAATCTCTTCTTAAAAACCTTTAGTGACGGAGCACCCACAGCTTCTGGAGGCAAGTAGTTCCACTGATTAATTGTTCTCACTGTCAGGAAATTTCTCCTTAGTTCTAGGTTGCTTCTCTCCTTGGTTAGTTTCCATCCATTGCTTCTTGTCCTGTCTTCAGGTGCTTTGGAGAATAGCTTGACTCCCTCTTCTTTGTGGCAACCCCTCAGATATTGGAACACGGCTATTGTGTCACCCCAGTCCTCTCCCCCCCAATTAAACTAAGGTAAAACTAAAGTAAAAGAATAGCACGTAGTGCTAGTTGTTCCCGACTCTAAGGGGCGGTGCTCATCTCCGTTTCAAAGCTGAAGAGCCAGCGCTGTCTGAAGACGTCTCCGTGGTCATGTGGCCAGCCTGACTAAACTCCGAAAGCACATGGAATTCTGTAACTTTCCCACCAAAGGTGGTCCCTATTTTCCTACTTAATTTTTAACGTGCTTTCGAACTGCTAGGTTGGGTAACGGGAGCTCACCCTGTTACATGGCAGTAGGGATTCGAACTGCTGAACTGCCGACCTTTCGATCGACAAGCTCAGCGTCTTAGCCTTTAAACTATTAAACTAGACATACCCAATTCCAGCAACCGTTCTCCTTTACAAGGAAGCCATCAGGCCACATCTGGAATGAGAATTGCCATAGGTAAGAACTAACATGCATAATCTTATATCAACAGTTTATATGCTGAGGCTCTAGAAAGAACACAGAGAAGAGCAGCAAATATTACCGTATTTTTCAGAGTATAAGATGCACCGAAGTATAAGATGCACCTACCTTTTTTGGTGAGGAAAAGAAGAAAAAGAAATCTGCCTCTGCCTCTGAGCAATTTTGCCTCTTTGGAGCAAACAGCCTGCTTTACTTTCATTTTCGTTTTCAGCATAGCTTGATTAGCACAAGGGGGAAAAAAATCTGCCCCAGCAATTTACCTCTTTGCAGCAAGCAGCAGAGCCCTGCGGAAAACAGCTGAGAGCAAATCAGCTGAAAGTCGGGAGGCTGATCCAATCAACTTGTGCTAATTAGGCTGTGCTGAAGCTGAAAGGAGCTGTTTTTTCTTGCTGTTTGCTTGCAAGGAGGTAACTGCTGCGAGGCAGAGGCCAAGAGTGGGGGGCCAGCGGGTGGGTGGGGCTACATTCGGTGTATAAGACGCACCTAAATTTTCACCTCCTTTTAGGGGGGGGAAAAAGGTGCATCTTATACTCCGAAAAATACGGTATGAGTCTGCACTCATACGATGAACAGCTAAGGGGGTGTCTTTAGGCTAAGAAAGAGAAGACTTAGGGGGAGACATGATAACTATCTCCTAATATTTGAGGGGCTGTCACAGAGAAGAGGGATGGACTTATTCTCCAAAGCACCTGAGGGCAGGACAAGAAGTAATGGGTGGAAGAGAGAGAGTGAAAATGATTAATCAATGAAACAACTTGCTTCGGAGGCGGTGAATACTCCATCACTGAAGGTTTTCGACAAGCATTTATATCCGGGATGATATAAAGTCTTCTGCCTTAAGATGGAATTCTTTATTGGCCAAGTGTGATTGGACACACAAGGAATTTGTCTTGGTGCACACGCTTTCAGTGTACATAAAAGAAAAAATACATTCGTCAAGAATCATAAGGTACAACATTTAATGATAGTCATAGGGGACAAATAAGCAATCAAATCATATTAGGAAGCAGTCAATATAAATCTTAAGGATACAAGCAACAAGGTTACAGCCATACAGTCATAAGTGGAGGAGATTGGTGATAGGAACGATGAGAAGATTAATAGTAGTGGTGACTTAGTGAATAGTTTGACAGTGTTGAGGGAATTATTTGTTTAGCAGAGTGATGGTGTTTGGGGAAAAACTGTCCTTGTGTCTAGTTGTTCTGGTGTGCAGTGCTTTATAGTGTCGTTTTGAGGGTAGGAGTTGAAACACATTATGTCCAGGATGCGAGGGGCCTGTAAATATTTTCACAGCCCTCTTTTTGACTTGTGCAGTCTACAGGTCCTCCATGGAAGGCAGGTTGGTAGCCATTGTTTTTTCTGCAGTTGTAATTATCCTCTGAAGTCGGTATCTGTCTTCTTGGGTTGCAGAACCAAACCAGACAGTTATGGAGGTGCAGATGACAGACCCAATCATTCCTCTGTAGAACTGGATCAGCAGCTCCTTGGGTAGTGGTTGGACTACTAGAAGACCTCCAAGCTTCCTGGACAACAATTTGTCTGAAATGGTATAGGGCAGGGGTGTCAAACTTGATTTCATTGAGGGCCACATCAAGGTTGTGTTTGACCTCAGGCTGGGGTGGGTGTGGCTGGGTGGGCGTGGCCAGCTCGACATCACTTGTGTCGGGGGCACCTGTGGTGGTCAAGTGCTAAGGCAGGACTTCCCTCGGATCTTCCCTCCCTCTCATTATAATCTTCCTTCCTTCCTTCCTTCCTTCCTTCCTTCCTTCCTTCCTTCCTTCC
>WNWU01000033.1:5167226-5193472 GCA_012654045.1 Ptyas mucosa | reverse complement strand
ACTGCTCAAGATTTCCGCTACCGGTTCTCTGAACTGCTCAAGATTTCCGCTACCGGTTCTCCGGACTGCTCAAGATTTCCGCTACCGGTTCTCCGAACTGCTCAAAATTTCTGCTACCGGTTCTCCAAACTGCTCAAAATTTCCGCTACAGGTTCTCCGGACTGCTCAGAATTTCTGCTACCGGTTCTCCGAACTGCTCAAAATTTCCGCTACCGGTTCTCCAGAAACATGTCAGAACCTGTTGGATTTCAGCCCGGTCTCCGGCTGAAGCAGGGGATTGGACTAGAAGCCCTCTGAGGTCCCTTTCAACTCTATTATTCTATGTTCTATGTTCCTTCCAGCCTTATGATTCTAGGTGTTGAATGGTGTTAACAATAAAGGAACAATTTAGAGAGGGAGGATGGGCTCAGAAGACAGGGACAAGTTGAGTGACCCTGGGGGTTGTCTCAAGAGCATAATGGACACTCAAGGAGAGTTAAAGTTACATGACAGCTGGCAGGTATCGGCGTCCATTCTCAGAACTGCCCTGATGAGTTGTTTTATTTTAAATGCTTAGTAAGTGGATGAAGCAAAGCAGGGTTTGAATAACGAAGGAGGGGAAGAAGGGAACTGAGTTGTATTGGCCTAGGGCTGGGTTTTAACTGGAAAAGGGAGGGTTGATCTATTGAAATGCAGCGAGGTAATTAAACTGGTGAGTTAGTAGTAGTTTTATTTATTATGGGATTATCGCTCAGTGCAGTACAGACATGGAATAAAATAACTCATGCAATTACGTATTGCAATTAATTCTAGAATGCAAAATGCAAGATCAGGAACCTCTCGGCTAAAAGGTCCGTGATATGCAATAACATTTACCATTATATTTTCAAAGCAGCACCTAAGAAATAATTAAGACTTGACAGTCAGTTTGGTATAGAGGTTAAGATTCTGGTCTAGAAACTGGGAGACGGTGAGTTCTAGTCCTGCCTTAGGCATGGAAGCCGGCTGGGTAACTTTGAGCCAATCACTAGGTGACTGTGAGTTCTAGTCTGTTTTAAGCACGAAAGCCGGCTAGGTGACTTTGAGCCAATCACTCTGTCTCAGCCTAACTCGCACCACAGGGTTGTTTTTGGAGCAAATAGGAAGAAGGAGGAGTATTAGGTATGTTTGCCACCATGAATTACTTACAAAAGAAGGCTAAAAATCTAATAAATAAACAAATTACACAACAGCTGGAGCTCATAAGGCACTCATAAGGCATTCCTCGTTAGCTTTTTTTTCCAGAAATAGTTTTATAGTGAAGAACTTGTGAACAGTGCATATCAGGCATTTGTGTGTTGTGTTTAGAGAGAAAAGGTGAAATGGAGAACAGTTTTCTTACCTTCTTAACTTCAGTGTTAATGTTATGGCCCTGTCGGAGTATCAGAGTTTGTTGCAGCAATCAAATCCGGAAAGCACACACGGGGAACTGATGCAGCAGGATTCATTAACTTCTCTTTATATATAATAGAACCCATGAGACATGTATACAATACCAAGAGTGTCTCTTCCAACGTGGTAGAGAGGAGAGAGGTTTTCAGTTTCAGTTCAGCGGACAGACTAGTTTCATTCCTTTTTGCACAGACTCGGAGCTACAGAGCCGCACCCAGTTTCAGTTTCCAAACAGTCCTCATTGGCTGTTCTGCCCCAGCTACGGACCCCAAAGAACGCAACGCACACAAAGTCTGTACAAACCTTAGTTTACTAAAATAAAATCAGGGTTTTTTTTTTTCAAACAAAGGCTGTTAATTAACTTTCTTAACAGCCTGCAAGAATCCAAAGAATAAATAATTTTAATCTTACTGTGGTTGGCAGAAAGCCCAGAAGCAATTTGCAGAGAACTAAGATCAAGGCACGAAGGAGAGTGAACGAAGTTGTTCCCTGCAAATTGCTTCAGTCGTCGTCCTTCCTTAAATAGGCTAAGGGAGTGGCCAATTAACCCCAAGCCTTACTCTCGAGGAGACCTCTTCCTGAGGAGCCACTCCTGCCTTTTGGCAGCTCTGCGTGCCTGTGCATTGAGAAGAGGCTCCCCCTCTTTGTCCTCTTCAGTTAAGGGAGCTTTGGAGGTTCTGAAGGCCCTGGCTGAATCCCCGCCTCTGGCACCACATCTTCTCCAGCCTCCTCATTGTCCGACTCAAGTGCCAGCTGCACAGGCTGCTGGCGCAGCACCACACCAGCCTCCTCGCTGTCCGAATCAGCCACCAGCCACACAGGCTGCAACATTGGCTGACTGAGTTGCTATGCCTATTCAGTGGCTGGCCTTGTTACCATGTCCGCCAGTCATGAATTCTCTGACACGGAGCCTGGGTCCGAGGAGGAGATGGAGCTGGAGCCGATGGAGGGGGAGGGCGCAGTCCCTATGGCCCGTTAGGAATGACCTGGGGATGAGGATGAAGCAGTCCCGGGTCCCTAGAGCTTCGGAAGAGTAGGCGGGGAGGAAGAGAGGGCGTAGACTGACCGAGGAATGGGGGGAGGAGATGGAAAGGGCAGGCGGCAGAGGAGAGGAGGGGCGGAGCTCAGGGGACGAACAAATGCTTCCCCCCCCCGATCCACAAGTACGGAGAATGGAGAGGAGGCAGAGTCAGCACAAGGTGAGCGACTCAACTACTCGGGAGGAGGGCGCCCGCCCCTCTTCCCAAGGATCACCTGGAGAATAGCATTTAAGGAGATGCTGTGGAGAGCGGCTTTTGTCGGGAACAAAAGTGTTGTATTTCGCGGCAACATGCTCCACGGCTCTGAGAAGAACTTTGCTCCAGAATCCTTGCTGGTTTGGACTGAGGTTTGATCCTTTGCTTTGACAATGCTGCCTAGCATGTGTTGCTTGCACACCACCCCAGTACAGTACAATACATAATTGTACTGCATATAGCAACATTATCAAGCATTTTCTGTTTGGTTATGCTGCAGGGCGGAATGGTGGGGTAGTGGTTAAGACATGGGGCTTGTCGGCTGGAAAGCCAGCATCCCAGGTTCGAGATCCGAGTGCTGCATGACAGGGTGAGCTCCCGTCCTTACCTCAGCTCCTTCCTACCTAGCAATTCCAAAGCTCGCTGATGCGAATAGATAAACAGGTACCACTTTGGTGGGATGGTCACAGCCCACGGGCGATGGGCAGCTGTTGCTGGCTGCAGATGCCCTCCCAAATATCCCGGGCCTAAGCCATATAGGGCCTTATAGGTAATCACCAGCATCTTGAATCTCATCCAGAGGGCAACCGGCAACCAATGCAAGTTGCGTAGGAGAGGTGTAACATGGGAGTGTCGAGATACTCCCATCACAACCCGCGTGGTCGCATTCTGCACCAGCTGAAGCCTCCGATGCATGCCAGAATCTGGAAGTTGGCCTTTTCCAGAGTGCAATCCCTTTGTGCATGGGGCAATGCTGAAAACCGGCCTGCGCATGTGTGCCGGCCAGCTGATCATCAGGCACAGGATGTGCTAGAACCGAGAATTTCGGCTTTTCCGGAGCATGGCTCCGATGAGCGTTTCTGCACAGCCTTTTCGGCACTCAAAAGGTTTCAAGGTTTCTTCCAACCCTAATTATTCTATTTTCTAAGTTAAATAAAACAGTTTCTGATTGAAAGCCAAACCCCCCCCCCCCAACGCTTCATAGCTGCGGTGGCGCAGTGGTTAGAATGCAGTACTGCAGGCTATACTTCTGCTGACTGCCGGCTGCCTGCAATTTGGCAGTTCGAATCTCACCAGGCTCAAGGTTGACTCAGCCTTCCATCCTTCCGAGGTGGGTAAAATGAGGACCCAGATTATTGGGGGCAAGATGCTGACTCTGTAAACCGCTTAGAAAGGGCTCCAAAAGCACTGTAAAACGGTATATAAGTCTAAGTAATATTGCTACTGCTATAGCAGTAAGAGAAAGTCAACGATGGAAGAAAGGATTATGAGGTTGCTCACGCTGGTTCTCTATAAGCAAAGCTTTAATTTGGATTTCTGCCCAGAGTCAGAAGATGGATGTGACCTAGGCTAGATGCCCCTTCCAACATGGACACTAACAAATCAGGATTATTGCAGGACATTAAAATACTTTTAACTTTTTTTATAGTACAGTCTCATGCCTCGTTTGGCACTCAAGTTTCAGATTAACAGTATTGCTGTTGGTGTAGAAGAAAAAAAATTTAGTTACCCATCTATGGAAAGTTAAGCGGTGACATCTAGTGGCAATCTAGTATATTGCACTTTTTTAAAAAAAATTGTGGATCTTTTATTTCTTTGATTAGAAAGATTTGGGGGACACAGTTTTCTTTTTTTAAAAAAAAAACAGTTTTTTTTTTATTTTTTAAACACAGACATCTGACACATACAGTGTATTTTTTCTGAACAGGGTATTGGCCGGTACACAAATTTAAACAATTTTTAGTCATTTCAACACAATTTATATATTCTCTTTTTGCCATAGTATTTATTCTCTCTATTTTTCTTTTTTTTGGGGGGAGGGCAGAGTTTTCTGTTTGCACACACTAATAATTAGTGTCTTATCACGGTGGTACATTACAAGTAGTCCTTGACTTACAATCTTTCGTTTAGTGCAGGGTTTCTCAACCTTGGAAGCTTGAAGATGCTGGCTGGGGGATTCTGGGAATTGAAGTCCACCCATCTTCAAGCTACAAGGTTGAGAAACACTGGTTTAGTGACCGTTCAAAGTTGCAACAGGAAAAAAGTGACTTATGACCGTTTTTCACACTTATGACCATTACAGCATCTCCATGATCAAAGTTTGAATGCTTCGCAACTGGCATGTACTTACGACAGTTTCAGTGTCCCAAGGTGCTGTTATCGCCTTTTGTAGCTTTCTAATCAGCAAAGCCAATGAAACCAGATTCACTTAATAACCATGTGACTCGCTTAACAACTGCAGCGATTCATTTAACAACTGCGGCGAGAAAGGTTGTTAAATGAGGCAAAATTCACTTAAAAACTGCCTAGCTTAGAAACAGAAATTTGGAGCTCAGTTGTGGTTATAAATCGAGGACTACCTATATGCATAGCTAGGAATAAGTGCCACTTTTTGAGTGACGGTAACCGTGAAATAAAGACAAAGATTTCTTCTAGTTTTGAACCAATTTTCTTCTCTCCAGGACTTCAGCAGCACCATGGCGAACTAATTCTCCTCTGCCACCAGATCTGGATATTTTTATTTCTGTCTCCGGAGAAAGATTTTATAGCACTATAATTATTTATTTCCTTGTTTTGCGTCTTTTCCCAGGCTAATTTCCTACCTGTGCTCAACATAGTAGAGTAACAGTGTGGAAAGGTAGGAACGTGTGCATGGGAAGCCCTCCCTCCTTCCTAGAAGAGTGAAATATTTTGGGAAATCTTAAAAAGGCAGAAGATTATATTTCCCTAAAGGAGAAATGGAGAAACATGTTTTTAGAGGCAGAAAGCAGCCCCCAGTCTTTCTTAATAGCCCACAGCAGATGCCAGCACTTACAGTTTGAACTTACAGTAATTGCAAGCAGCTGGATGTTAAATGCTGCCTTGTAGGAGGCATTAGCATTAAATAAAATAAAAGCAGAATGGTAGGATTAGAACAAGCAGCCAAGATCCATCATAGGACGAAAGCCATTAGCCGCAATAGGAATTGCCCAACACCCTTTCAGAACACAAGTCCCTTCATTGCACCGTCCCCACAGCAGCTCAAACTTCAAAGTCCCAGAAACCTGAAAAGATCCATCCACTCATTCAACCGTTTGATCAGCTGACCCAGAACTGCACGCTGTCTTTGTGTACGGTTCTGTTCATCCATAAATCAACTTTCTTTCCAATCGCCTCTGTTGTTTTCAGCATCTTTCTCCCAGCTTGAAACGGAACCAGATGGATGTTCCTTGCAACTTGTGTAATAGAATGGCATTCTGTGTTACTCTTTTCTCTAGCCTGTCATAGTTATTGTTAGGAGTAGTACTGCTAATTTAACTGCCATTCTAGATGATTTTGAATCCTGTTTTGGCTCTGGTGTATTGATGCTTTTGAAACATGCTGCTGTAGTCCAAGATGAAGCAGAACCTGGTGGGTGGAGTCAAGAGAGGAACCGGTCTGGAATTGTTACATTCCCACAAGCGATACCAGTGCAGCCCAGCTTGAATTCCATTAACTCTTACCTAATGTCAGTTTTTTAGGGGACGCAGTGGCTCAGGGGCTAAGATGCTGAGCTTGTTGATCGAAAGGTTGGCAGTTCAGCAGTTCGAATCTTGAGTGCCGTGTAACAGGGTGAGCTCCCGTGACTTGTCCCAGCTTCTGCCCACCTAGCAGTTCGAAAGCACGTAAAAAATGCAAGTAGAAAAATAGGGACCACCTTTGGTGGGAAGGTAACAGCGTTCCATGCACCATTGGCGTTGAGTCATGCCGGCCACATGACCATGGAGATGTCTTCGGACAGCGCTGGCTCTTCGGCTTTGAAACGGAGATGAGCACCGCCCCCTAGAGTCAGGAATGACTAACAGATGTGTGAAGGGAACCTTTACCTTTTTAAAGATTACCACTAAAGGAGAAAACACCTAAACTTGACTGACAATTATAGAATGAAGCAAAATATTCCAACATCGGACGTATTGAAGGATATTTCTGAAAATGGACTCAGAATTTAGTTTTTTTTTATAATACAGGTAGTCCTCGACTTATGGAAACAACTGAGGCCAAAATTTCCATTGCTAAGCAAGACAGTTGCTAAGTGAAATTTACCCCATTTTATAACCTCTCTTGCCAAAGTTGTTAAGTTAATCACTGCAATTATTAAGTTAGTAACATGGTTGTTAAGTGAATTTAGCTTCTCCATTGATTGTCAAAAGGTCACAAAAAGTGATCACATAACCCCAGGACACTGCAACTGTCAGAAGCACATGCCAGTTGTCAAGTGTCCAAATTTTTATCACATGACCACAGGGAGGCTGTAATGGTTATTAAAGAAATACCGTATTTTTCGGAGTATAAGACGCACCTACCTTTTTTGGTGAGGAAAAGAAGAAAAAGAAATCTGCCTCTGACTCCCAGCAATTTTGCCTCCTTGCAGCAAACAGCCTGCTTTACTTTCAGTTTCGTTTTCAGCATAGCTTGATCAGTACAAGGAATAAAAAAATCTCCTCCAGCAATTTACCTCTTTGCAGCAAGCAGCAGAGCCCTGTGCAAAACAGCTGAGAGCAAATCAGCTGAGAGTTGGGAGGCCGATCCAATCAACTTGTGCTAATTAGGCTGTGCTGAAGTTGAAAGGAGCTGTTTTTTCTTGCTGTTTGCTTGCAAGGAGGTAACTGCTGCGAGGCAGAGGCCAAAGGGTGGGGGCCAGTGCATGGGCGGGGCTACATTCAGTGTATAAGACACACCTAAATTTTCACCCCTTTTTAGGGGGAAAAAGGTACGTCTTATACTCCAAAAAATATGGTAGTTGTAAGAATCCATTGGGTAGGGAATTCTGGGAGTTGAAGTCCACAAATCTTAAAGCTGCCAAGGTTGGGGACTCCTACTTTAAAGGATGCTCTCAGGTGTGGGACAACACACAGTTTGGCCTCCTATGACATGGGAAGCTGGCTTGCATTATGACACTTTGAATGGACACCAGCAGCTTCCTGATTTGTCCTTGGTTTAAGTCAGTGTTTCTCAACCTTGAAAACCTGAAGATGTGTGGACCTCAACTCCCAGAAAGAAGAAGGGGAGAATGCCTTGCCCCAAGGATCCCCCACAAAAACGGGTTGGGATTTGATCCCTCCCTCCATCAGTTATGGACTAGAACCAACCCAAGAGGAAGGAAGTGAACCAACATAAGACTGTGCCTCTAACTCCTAAGTCCCAACACTGGTCCAGAAGAGAGTATTATGTGAGTTGATTGGCATTCTCCTGCAACTTTGGTTTTCCTGTGTTTTTACTTTTATTTGTATTTTAGTCATTTAATGATGGTTAAATCACTAGTTAAGGTGATTTATTTTATAAATTATTTTATAAATCACTATTTAAGTGATTCCTAGAGGAGATCAACCCCGACTGCTCTTTAGAAGGCCAGATCCTGAAGATGAAACTCAAATACTTTGGCCACCGTATGAGAAGGAAGGACTCACTGGATAAGAACCTAATGGTGGGAAAGATTGAGAGCAAAAGAAGAAGGGGACGGTAGAGAACGAGGGGGCTGGATGGAGTCACTGAAGCAGTCGGTGTGAGTTTAAATGGACTCCAGAGGATGGTAGAGGACAGGAAGGCCTGGAGGAACATTGTCCAATGGGTTGCGATTTCCTTGAGCCTCCGGGAGCAAAAATTGCTTTCCCCGGAGTCCGGAGGCTGTAAACAGGCCCATTTCCAGACTTCTGGATCCTCTGATAGGTCCATTTTTTGCCCTCCCAGACCTTCCACGCGGCCCCTACACTTACCTGGAATGATGAATGGGCCATGTGGAGACTCCTGGAAGGGGCGGGGTGGGGTGGGGGAGCCAGCCAGGTGTGGCATTTGGGGGGTTGCGGAAACCCCGGCGATCCTTGGCTGCCAAACCCCCAGGAGCCTATCCCTGATTGCGCCCCTTAAATAAATAGATGGCTGGAGTCAAAATCCAAGTGTGTTTTTCTAAATTACTCTGTTCTGAGCAATTTATGATCTGCAATAATGTCAAGGGAACCTCTTTACAACCTGTTTATGTGTCATTTAATAAAAGTTGATTCAAGACCGTGTTTAAATGTTAAATTTAAATTTACCAACAAAGAAAGAAAGGGAGACTAGTATATAGCTATTTCAAGCTGTTTAGCTCCCATCAGTCAGCCAGGTTGAAATTACCGTTGCTGTGTCCCAAACTCATCGGATCCCCTTTTGCGACCTGACAAGCAAAATCAATGGGGAAGGCGGATTCCCTTAACCACCGTGTTACTAACTTATCAACTGCAATGATTCACTTAACAACCGTGGCAAGAAAGTTCGTAAAATGAGGCAAAACTCACTTAGCAACTGTCTCGCTTAGTAACAGAAATTTTGGGCTCAAGTGTGGTCGTATGTCGAGGATCACCTGCTAGTCCTTGATTTGTTTAGCAATTCTTCAAAGTTACAACAGCACGGAAAAAAGTGACGACCGGTCTTCACACTTACGACCGTCAGCAGCATCCCCATGATCACGTGATTAAAATTTGGGTGCTTGGCCGTTGGCATCGACTTACAATGGTTGCATTGTCCCGAAGTCACATAATCCTCATTTGTGACCTTGCCAGCTGCCTTCTGACAAGCAAAGCCAATGGAGGAAACCAGATTTGTTGAACAGTCGTGCGATTCACTTAAGAACTTCAGGGATTTGCTTAACAACCATGGCAGAAATGATCATAAAATCAGGTGCGACTCTCACTTCACAACTAAAGTGTCTTGCTTAGCAATGAAAATTCTGGCTCCAATTGTGGTTATGACATAAAGACTACCTTTACTCTGTTTTGAAATTTCTGATAACAGAATAACAGGCTTGGGAGGGACCCTGGAGGTCTTCTAGCCCAACCCCCTTGCTCAGGCAGGAGACTCTATAGCAATGACGGCTAACCTTGTTCTCGTCGTGTGCCAAAAGTGACCGTGGACTGTGCGTGATAGCGTGTGCACCTGCTGGCACCCATAATGCAATGCGCCCCCCCTGCCCCCCGTTTTAGGCCTAGTAGTCCTCCCTGCAGCCTCCTGGGCTCAAAAAATGGACTCTGGAGGGGGCGCCGCATTCCCCATACCCCGTTTTGGGCCTAGTAGGCCTCCCTGCAGCCTCCTGGGTGCAAAAACTGGACTGTGGATGGGTCGCTGCACCCTCCCATGCCCCGTTTTGGGCCTAGTAGGCCTCCCTGCAGCCTCCTGGGCCCAAAAAACGGACTGTGGAGGGGATGCCACATCCCCCATGCCCCGTTTTGGGCCTAGTAGGCCTCCCTGCAGCCTCCTGGAACCAAAAACTGGAGTGTGGATGGGGCGCTGCACCCCCCCATGCCCCATTTTTGGGCCTAGCCCTAGTAGGCCTCCCTGCAGCCTCCTGGGCCCAAAAAACGGGTTGTGGGAGGGGCACACTGCACCCCCCGCATGCCACACGCATACATGCATGACCCCCTGTGCATGCGCATGTGTCTCCTGCATGCCCGCCCCTCTGCATCCCGAAAATCAGCTGGCCGGCAGGAGATGCGCACCCATGCGCGCTGGAGCTGAGCTGGGCGACGGCTTGCGTGTCCACAGAAAGGGCTCTGCGTGCCAGCTGTGGCATGCGTGCCGTTGGTTCACTATCATGGCTCTATACCATTTCAGACAAATTGGTTGTCCAATCTTTTCTTAAAAAGTTCCAGTTTTGGGACTTCTGGAGGCAAGTCGTTGCACTGATTAATTGTTCTCACTGTCAGGAAATTTCTCCTTAGTTCTAGGTTGCTTCTCTCCTTGATGAGTTTCTATCCGTTGCTTCTTATCATGCTCTCAGGTGCTTTGGAGAATGGCTGCCTCCCAAATATTGGAACACAGCTATCTTGTCACCCCTACTCCTTCTTTTCATAATAGCGATAGCACTTAGACTTATATACCGCTTCACAGTGCTTCACAGCCCTTTCTAAGCGGTTTACAATGTCAGCCTATTGCCCCCCAACAATCAGGGTCCTCATTTTACCCACCTCGAAAGGATGGAAAGCCAAGTCAAGCTGAGTCAGAATCGAACTTCGGCAGTGGGCAGAGTTAGCTTGCAATACTGCATTCTAACCACTGCGCCACCAAGGCTCATAATACTTGTCTCGTGTATTGTAAAAAAAAAACTCCCCCAAAAACGAGACATTCCTTTTCATCAGCTGAACTGTGACAATTCTAATATGAGAAGAAACTTGTTCCTTTTTCTGTTCTGTTCTTGGCCAGCCCACGAGATGGCAGCCTTGCAACATCTACGGAAGAGCAAAGAGCCGCGAAGGCCTCATTTTGCCAACTTAATCCCTTCTGGTTTCCATCGCATACGGACGCCCGTGAAGGCTTGTCTTGTGACCTCCAGAAGGAAAATGCAAAGTCATCTTTCTCTTTAATAAATGCCTTTGGAGTAATTTATGAGATTACTTCGGACTAATGAATTAATTCATGCAATTGAGGGCATGCCTGAAACCGAACAAGGAAAGGGATTTTGGCCTTCAGAGAGAGCTGCCGCCTGGTTCATTGAAGCATCGCCTTTCTGTTGGTGTGAATGGTGGAAGAACCTTATGTTATTCAGACGTAATTGTGAATCCATTGGGCTTTTATTTATTTACTTAGGGGATGGCAAACGTTAAAAAGCACATCACAATTACATTCTCAATGAACTAAGGTGAAACGGTTTATTTACAAATTCAAAGATAGGCTACCGTATTTTTCGGACTATAAATTGCACTTTTTTGTCTCCCAAAAGGGAGTGAAAATGTCTGTTCATCTTATAGACCAAATATTGCTGAAGCCCCACCCACCCGCCAGCTGTTTTTAGGCCTTTTTTCAGCCCGTTAATGGGTCTTTTTTTCAGCCCGTTTTCGAGGCTTTTTTCAGCCCATTTTTGAGGCTTTTTTCGGTCCATTTTTGAGGCTTTATTTGGCCTTTTTTGAGGCTTTTTTAGGTCCCGTTTTTCCGAAAAAAGCCTTGAAAATGGGCTGGAAAAAGGCTGGAAAAGGGCTGAAAATGGGGCACACGGAGCCAAAAACTTTTTTTTGTTGTTTTCCTCTTCTAAATTTAGGTGTGTCTTATAGTCAGGTTCGTCTTATACTCCAAAAAATACAGTATTTACAGAAAAATACAGTCAAGGTAGTCCTTGACTTATGACCACAACGGAGCCCAAAATTTCTGTTGCTAAGGGATAGCAATAGCCCTTAGACTTATATACCGCTCCATAGTGCTTTACAGCCCTCTCTAAGTGGTTTACAGAGTCAGCATACAGCTCCCAACAATCTGGGTCTTAATTTTACCCACCTTGGAAGGATGGAAGGCTGAGTCAACCTTGAGCCTGGTGAGATTTGAACTGTCGGCAGCCGGCAGTCAGCAGAAGTAGCCTGCAGTTCTGCATTCTAACCACTGTGCCACCGTGGCTCTTGATACATTTGTTAAATGAGTTTTGCCCCATTTTACCAGCTTTCTTGCCACAGTTGTTAAGTGAATCACTGCAGTTCAGTTCATAACCCAGTCGCTAAGTGAATCTGGCTTCCTCGTTGACTTTGCTTGCCAGAAGGTCACAAAAGGGGATCACACATGACCCCAGGACAATGCAACCGACATAAATATGGATCAGTTGCCAAGCATCCAAATGTAAATCGCGTGACCATAAGTGTGATAAACAGTCTTAAGCCACTTGTTCTGTGACATTGTAATGTTGAATGGTCACTAAATGAACTGTTGGAAATCAAGGGAAACCTGTATTATGTGACTGGGAGCAACAATGGAGGGGAAAGGTTGCCTTGATCATCTGTTTTTGGACCTCCTAGATGCATCTTGTAGACCACAATCTGAGATGGAATGCTGGCTAAATTCTAGGCCTGATCCAGCAGAGCCTTATAGGGTTCTTATCAGTCAAAGGGAAATTGTATTTTGAAATGTTTGTGATAGAGTAGGTAGCATTTTCAGGAATTTCCTGAATGAAATGTTCCAGACAAAAAAAAAATGCAGTTGCTTAAGGAGGTGTCAAAAAGTGTTTGGATGTTAGCGTAGAGGTTTTGGCATGTGAATGTATGTGATTAGTGGTTTTGTGATTTTACTCAGCCTTGATAGATTTATTTGGGATTTGGTTTAATGGAATTCTTGTTCTTTTTACCTTGTTTACTACCAAGACTTTATTTAGATAGTTATGTGACTAAATGAGATAGATAGATAGATAGATAGATAAATAGATACCGATCTATCTATCTATCTATCTATCTATCTATCTATCTATCTATCTATATCTATAGATAGAGGCAGAGATAGAGATAGAGATATGGGTTGAAAGAGATAGATAGATGGTAGATAGATGATAGATAGATAGATAGATAGATAGATAGATAGATAGATAGATGATAGCTGGCTGTACCGTTAGATAGGTGAGATACAAAGAGATAGATGATAGATAGATGATAGATAGATAGAGGTAGAGATAGAGGTTGAAAGAGATAGATAGATGATAGGGATAGATGGATGGATGGATGGATGTACCATTAGATAGGTAGATACAAAGAGATAGATGATAGATAGATAGAGGTTGAAAGAGATAGATGATAGAGATAGATAGATAGATAGATAGATAGATAGATAGATAAAGGTAAAGGTTACCCTCGCACATATGTGCTAGTCATTTCCGACTCTAGGGGGCGATGCTCATCTCCGTTTCAAAGCCAAAGAGCCAGCGCTGTCCGTTGACGTCTCCGTGGTCATGTGGCCAGCATAACTAAATTCCAAAGGCACACGGAACGCTGTTCCCTTCCCACCAAAGGCGGTCCCTATTTTTCTACTTGCATTTTTTACATGCTTTCGAACTGCTAGGTTGGCAGAAGCTGGGACAAGTCACGGGAGCTCACCCCGTTATTCGGCACTAGGGATTCGAATCGCTGAACTGCCGACTTTTTGATCGACAAGCTCAGTGTCTTAGCCACTGAGCCACTGTGTCCCTATCACCGCGTACCTATAGATAGGTAGGTAGATACAAAGAGATAGATAGATAGATGCCATTGTATTTTTTTTTTTAAATCATAATGTTTCTTCCCATTTTATTCTGTAATCCTGGTAACCTTGCCATGTAACTGTTATCCATTTCCAGCTCTGCTTAATTTTCTCCGTCAAGGTTGGCTAGGAATTTCAACCTGTTGTGATAGATCTTTGGGAATATTTTGAAATACGATTGCAACCCACCTGAGCTGGAGAAAGATAGAACTAAATAATTTAATCTCTTTCTTTCCTAGAGATTATTCCAAGCATTTACAGAAGGCACTATCAATAAATGCAATTATATTTCTTTTGTACAGGTAGTCCTTAATTTACAATCATTTCTTTGTTGACCATTCAAAGCAGTGGTGAAATCCAAAATTTTTTTACTACCAGTTCTATGCGCTTGGCTTGGTGGGCGTGGCTTGGTGGGCGTGGCAGGGGAAGGATACTGCAAAATCTCCATTCCCACTCCAGGGGAAGGATATTGCAAAATCCCCATTCCCACCCCACTCTGGGGCCAGCCAGAGGTGGTATTTGCCGGTTCTCCGAACTGCTCAAAATTTCCGCTACCGGTTCTCCAGAACCTGTCAGGATCTGCTGGATTTCACCCCGATTCAAAGTTATAACGGCACCAAAAAAAGTGACTTAGCCATTCCTATAACAACAAGTCTTTCTAATCAACAAAACCAAGGTCAAAATTTCATTTTTTTCCCCTTCACAAGCACAAATTCCAGAAGTGATATCTGAATAAGAACACATTTTCCTCTTTTGAGTAAAATAATGAATTTAACCATTTCTGTTTTATCTTCTTTGCTATGGAAATAATGTGTATTTCTTTGTAAACCGTCACCATTTTTATTTTACAAAATTTATTGTATTCTTTCAAATTCTTTGACCTTTGACTCCTTGACTTACAACAGTCCGTTTAGTGACCGTTTGAAGTTACGATGGCACTAAAAAGGTGACCTAAGACCGTTTTTCACACTTACGACCGTTGCAGCAGCCCCGTGGTTAGGTGATCAAAATGCGACCGCTTGGCAGCTGGCTCATATTTATGACGGTTGCAGTGATCCTCTTTTGCGACCTTCTGACAAGCAAAGTCCATGGGGAAAGCCAGATTCACTTTACATCCGTGAGGCTCACTCACCGACTGCATGGATTCACTTAACAACGATGGCAAGAGAGGTCTTAAAACGGGGGCAAAACTCACTTAACGTCTCGCTTAGCAACACAAATTTGAGGCTCAGTTGTCTTCGTACCCGCACACACACAAATTGTTTTAAGAAAGAGCGATGGTGCATTTTTGCAGGGACAATAAACACTCTAAAGTACAGTATGAATTTGGAGAGAAGGCTCGGTTTACGCAGAGATCACAGCTCCCATCCCGTTATCAATAAGCCATCAATAAGCCACATCAGACCTTCATAATGATGGTGTTTAATTAAACAACAGAGGCAAACCCCATGCATTAATAATGAGGCACAACACATCAGCATGCAGGACTAAATACATTTTTAAATTAATAATGAGGCATGATGGCATTAGCGAGAAAATGAAATTTTATGAACAACTTAATAAAGCCTCTTATTTGCTGAAGTTTTAGCATCTGGGGAATGGGAGAATGGCGAGGGGATTTTTTTTTTCCAGAAAGGGAGGGTCCGTTGAAGCAGACTCTCTAATTCTATTTTCTCAAACTAGCATCCTTCCTACTGATGAGTTGTGAAGTCCAGTGGTGGGATTCAAATAATTTAACAACTGGTTCTCTGCCCTAATGACTGGCTGGGTGGGAGTGGCCATGGTGGGCGTGGCCAGGGGCTGTGACAGGCAGCACTCAACCCCCTGCACCCCACTGGGAGCAATCGCCCCGCGCTCTGTTTTGGGCCCAGGAGGCCTCCCTGAAGCCAGAAATTTAACTACCGGTTCGCCCGAAGCAGCCCGAACCGGCTGAATCCCACCACTGGTGAGGTCCTTTAATCGGACATAATTCAACTCCCAGAATTCAACAGTCAGCATGGTCGGCTGGGGAATTCTGGGAATTGAAGTCCACAGCTCTTCAAGTCGTCAAGGTTGGCTGTGCACATCTGCATTTAGAGGGTATCTGTAAAGCCACCCAAGCAAGAATTGTTCAGAAATCACTCTGGACCATACAATTAGTCCTCAACTTACAGCCTGAGTGGCGTAGGAGGTTAATGCTTCCTACAAGGCAGCATTTAACATCCAGCTGCCTGCAATTTACTGTAAGTTCGAATCTCACCAGGCTCAAGGTTGACTCCATCCTTTCTAAGGTGGGTAAAATGAGGACCCGGTTTGTGGGGGCAATAAGCTGACTTTGTATAAAATATACAAAAGTATGAAGGCTATTGCTTAACGCATTGTAAGCCGCCCTGAGTCTCCGGAGAAGGGCGGCATATAAATAAGAATAAATAAGAATAAAAAAAAAACCAACCACAATTGAGCCCAACATTTTCATTCCTAAGCGAGACAGTTGTTAAGTGAGTTTTGTCCTATTTTACAACTTTTCTTAGTGCAGTTGTTAAGGGACAGGTCGTCCTCGACTTGCGAATTTTAGGCAATTGAGCCTATAATTTGTGTTGCTAAACGAGACAGTTGTTAAGTGACTGTATTAACTTTGAATGGTCACGAAATGAATAGTTGTAAGTTGAGGACTACCAGTATTGTCGATGAATCTTACACATCAGTAGCAGTCTACATCCAACTGAAATTGCATTATTAGGATTTTTATCCACTTATTGAGTCCTTCCTAAGGACCTGGCATAGACAGATGTTATGTTTGATGGTGTTAAGGGTATCCTGCTTGCAGGATGTAAGCTGTTCCGAGTGAAGCTGCCTTTTGCAATTGACTGATGGGGATTTTGTCAATGCCGATGGTGATCAAGTGGTGCTTCAGATGTTTTGGGATTGCACCCAAGGTGCCCACTACTATTGGTATTAGCTTTGCTTGCTTTTGCTGCAGTTCTATTTCTATTTGCAGGTCTTGGCGTATTGCAATTTTCTCCACTTCTTTCTCTTTTCTGCAGTCTCCAGGCACTGATCCATGCCCACTAGCCAGACACTTTCGTCTTTCTTATCGACAATTGTTGTGTGGCAGAGGCTTGTCTGTTTGAAATTCTAACGTCCCAGAGCACTTTAGCTTCTTCATTTTCTCTTAAGTGTGTCTATTTTGTAGTCCCACCAGTTCTTGCTGGCAGGCAAATGGTGTTTCTTGCAGATCTTCCAATGTACATTTGTTGCCACTTTGTCATGTTGCTGTTTGTAGTCAGTCTGGGCAATCTTCTTGCAGAAGCTAATTAAGTGGTTGACTGCTTCTTTAGCTTCTTTGCAGAGATGGGATTTATTGCACTTCCTTCCTTCCTTCCTTCCTTCCTTCCTTCCTTCCTTCCTTCCTTCCTTCCTTCCTCCTTTCCTCCCTCCCTCCCTCCCTCCTTTTCTCCCTTCCTTCCTTCTTCCTTCCTTCCTTCCTCCCTTCCTCCCTCCCTCCCTCCTTTTTTCTTTTCTTCCTCCCTCCCTTCCACCTCCTTTTTTTCTTCCTTCCTTCCTTCTTCCTTCCTCCTTCCCTCCTTTCTTCCTCCCTCCCTCCCTCCCTCTTCTCCTTCCTTCCCTCTCCCTCTCCCCCTCCAGATTAGACAGAAGGCTGAGGTAGAAAGCACCATTTTGGTATATCTTAAGAATCCTTTACTGTCCAACACAATACACCAACTTTTATCCCTGTTGTTTGAATATAGCTACTTAGGCATAGTCCAAAATGTTTTGCTAGAATCATAAACATTTCACTGCTCAAAGTTTTCTGACCACATTCTTATGCCTTTCAGCTTTAAATAACTGCATGGATGAGTAATGCATTATTAAATTTGAAAGGTAGAAAAGAAGTAAGAAAATTCACAAATGGCAGTGACTAAAAGAAGGAGTTTGACTCATTGACTCATGGCTGATTTCTGAAGGCCAGTGTAGGCATGGAAAGAAAGTTTGTGCGTGGTTCCGAAATTCATTCCAAGTCAATGCTCTCTGAATAGAAAGGGGAAAAAAAGGAAATAAGAGTTACATCCAGAGGGAAGGAGTTACCTGCCAATTTAAGCACTCCTAATTTAGGGTGGTATCAGATCTGAGCTGACAAATAAAATACAGACTCTAAAAATGTTGGAAGTGGGTTATGAACAGTAGTGAAATCCAATTTTTTTTTTACTACCGGCTCTGTGGACTTGGCTTGGTGGGCGTGGCAGGGGAATGATACTGCAAAATCTCCATTCCCACCCCACTCCAGGGGAAGGATATTGCAAAATCCGCATTCCCTCCCCACTCCTGGGGAAAGGATATTGCAAAATCTCCATTCCCTCCCCACTCTGGGGCCTGCCAGAGGTGGTATTTGCCGGTTCTCTGAACTACTCAAAATTTCTGCTACTGGTTCTCCAGAACCTTTCAGAACCTGCTGGATTTCACCCCTGATTATGAAGCTAGGCAACCATAATATTCATCAGAGATGAAGGCAAGAGAATCAACAATTGGGAATGACCACAAGTGACAGAAAGAAAGGTAGAAATTTCTGTAAGTGATGGTGCAGATTAAAAGGGAAATATCATTGACTGCCAATTAGCACAGCCAATGGAAGGTTGTGGATGCTATAATTTAGCATCTGGAGAGCCACAGTTTCAACATCCATGGGTCAATGTCTTTAATGATAAATCCTCACTACTAGATCAAACTCCAGCTACTATTCAAACCAGCACAATTCAAGGTGCTAATGATCACCTTTAAAGTCTTATATGGCTTGGGACCAGGCTCTCTCCTATTACATTCACCAAGCCCACCAGAGTGGGGAGGTAGGGCATTTATAGCTCGCCTCCCCGATTAAGGATGTACATCTGGTGGGACCAAGAAAAGGAGTCTTCTCTCTATGAAACATCATTCCCCCTGAGGTATATTTGACCCCATACCTTGTTGCTTTTCTGAAAGGATCTGAAGACGTGGCTTTGTAAATGGGTTTGGGGACCCCAAATGGAGATGGAGCCAGTCAAGTGGCTGATTTGATTCTGTTGCTGCTGCCATGGGGTATGCATGCATGGGGTGGGGTTTTATAGGGTTTTATGTTGTGGATTTTTAATGCTTGTAGTAAGCCACCTGGAGTCACCTGCGTATGAGTTGGATAGCCATATAAATTTAGTTGATAGATAGATAGATAGATAGATAGATAGATAGAGATATAGAGAGAAAGAGATAGATTTTATTTATTTATTTTTTTATTTTATTTCCAATTTATATACCGCCCTTCTCCCTGAGGACTCAGGGCGATGTACAGCCAGAAATAAAAACATGAAATACAAATATTAAAACAATTAAAATATATATAAATTTGGCTCCAGAATTTAAAACTAACAAACCAATTAAAATATTTAAAATTTCTTCTTAAGCCAGCCCAATTTGTTGGAAAAAATGTGTTTTGAGGGCACGGCGGAAGGCACTGAGGTCATGTGATAGATAGATAGATAGAGATAGAGAGATAGATGACAGACAGATGATAGATGATAGATAGGTAATCGGACAGATGACAGATAGATAGATAGATAGATAGATAGATAGATAGATAGATAGATGTAGATATAAGATAGATAGATATAGATAGAAAGATAGATAGATGTAAATATAAGATAGAGAGAGAGATAGATAGATGTAGATATAAGACAGATAGAAATAGATAGATGTATATATAGAGATAGATAGATGTAGATATAAGATAGATAGATATAAGATAGATAGATAGATGATAGATAAATAGGTAGATAGGTAGATAGGTAGATAGGTAGATAGAGATGGCTGGATATATGATAGATGAATGGATAGATAGAAGATAGAAAAATGATATATGTTTGATACTAGACAGATAAATGATTGATAGATAATAGGTGAAAGAGATATACAGACAGACACATAGATTAGAGAGAGAGAGAGAGTGTCAGTCAGTCGGTCTTGACGGGTGAGTAGAAAAACCACAAGAATTCAGGTATCATGAATCCAAGGGCCCTTCACCCTTCACTTTCTCTCCCTTTGCATTCCTGAAAATGCGGGGCTTCTTCCTGCATTGTTCCATTAACAGCATTACTTGCAATATTGCTGTTAACACCGCCGTGCGTGGAACACTATTCAATTACTGCCGCTCTTCATGCCCGTCGCGTCTGGGAAATCCGAAACCAGAGTGGCTCCCTGCAGGCCGCCTCGCTCCTGCCCGCTGTAGCTTCGCAGCACCCTGTGGGGTCCTGTCTGTGGAAGATGGGGCAGGGGTTGGGGTTGGGGCTGGGGCTGGGGAAGCCATGGCATGACTTTCCAAATTGAGCCTGATTTGACAGCAGCTGTTTCTGCGGTTGCATTTTCCGAAATGAGTTTTAGAAGCCAAGTTTGGCAATAGCTTTTTCCTTTCCCTTTCCTTTCCCTCCTTCCCTGGAGCCCAACGCTCGCTAGTTCCTCTTGCAGTTCTGATGTGTGTTTCTCTCTTTGTGCAACTCCCATTATGACTTTGCAGTGAGAACAGTAGGAAATTATGGTTTACACCAATGGACGGGAAAATGCATTTTCTTTTCCACTTAGAGAAATGACAGCTTTCAAAGAGAGAGCTAAAAGTCCCCCCTTAGCAACGAGTTTTCTATAAATGCTCTTTTTTTTAAGGAAGTGTGTGTGTGTGTGTGTGTGCAGAGAGAGGGAAAGAGAGAGAGAAAGAAAGAGAGTGAAAGAAAGAGTGAGTGAGAGAGAGAGAGTGAAAGAAAAAGAATGAAAAAGAAAGAGAAAGAGTGAAAGAGAAAGAGAGAGAAAGAGGGAGAGAGGGAAAGAGTGAAAGAGAGCAAGCAAGCAAGAAAGAGTGAAAGAAAGAACAAGAGAGTGAGAGAGAAAAAGAGAAAGAGAGTGAAAGAGAGAAAGAGAGTGAAAGTGAGAGAGAGTGAAAGAAAGAAAGAGAAAGTGAGAGAGTGAAAGAGAGAGAAAGAGAACAAAAGAGTGAAAGAGAGAGAAAGATATATTAGCATTATTTCTTTATTTAATAATTTTTGTCTTGCCTTTATTATTTTTAAGGTGGTAAAGATGTCTAATAATATTTACTCATCCTATTTTCCTTATAACAACCACCTTTTGAGGTGAATTTTGTTAACAGAGAGGACTGATCCACTCTCATCCAACCGTCTTTCATGCCGAAGGTGGAACTAGAACTCACAGTCTCCTGGTGAATGGCCCAAAGTCACCCAGGTATCTTTCATGCCTCAGGCAGGACTAGAACTCACAGACTCCCAGTTTCTAGACTGGTCACTTAACCACCAGACCAAACTTGGTGTATTATTATTATTGGTTTATTAACAACCTCTCTCTATCCCAGGTCCTTGGGAAGAACTCGATTGGGGAATAAAAATGCCAAATCCGATCTGAACATCTGGCTGACTGTGTGACGAACCATAACTGGTCTATTATTTTTTTCATCAAGAACGCAATTTATTCCCGAATCATCATTCACAATGCCAGAAATTAATTTCCTTAAAATGAGATAAAGAAGGTAAAGAAAAAAAATGCCAAGTTTGCATGTTGCGAACTGGGAGACGAAGGAGTAAAAGAGCTATTAAACCATGAGCAAAAATGGATGTGACCCAAGCCAAGTAGTTAGTATTAAATGCAAACAGTTTGCTATTAGAATAGCAGTTACAGTATAAAGAAGAAAAGTGAAACACATAGAAAAAAACAAGATATACAAAAATGATCCCCATGTCAGTGAATACTTAGTTGGGGAACCTTTAGCATGAATGACGGCCTTACAACGTCTTCCCATGGAGGGAACCAAGTCTTTGAGTTCTGCAGCTGTTATCATGTGAAGCCAAGATTGAAGGATGGCTTCTATTAACTGGGTTTTAACTGCTATTAACTGCTGGGTCGCTTCTGACTAACAAGTTTCTTCAGTTGGCTCCATCGATTTTCAGTTGGGTTAAGGTCTGGGCCAGGGGTCAGCAACCTGCGGCTCTGGAGCCGCATGTGGCTTTTTCACCCCTCTGCTGTGGCTGCCTGTCACTCAAAATATGCATCACAACTACCAATGTGCGACACCCGCAATGTGCGGCACGCAATTTATTGAGCTTTTCAACTCCCGGTAGGCTAACCATGAATAAATCCAAGAAAAGAAAAGTTTCAGAAGAAAACATAACATTTAATTCAACTATATATGCTAGTTTTGTGGCTGCTCAAGAAAGGCGCAGGAAAGGTTTTGTGGCTCCCGGTGTTTTCTTTTCTGTGGGAAACGGGTTCAAATGGCCCTTTGAGTGTTTAAGATTGCAGATCCCTGGTCTGGGCTATTCCCAGGCCATTCCAGCAGTGGAATAGGATTATCTTGAAACTCCAAAAAAAAAGAAGAAGAAGAAGAAGAAGTGGTGTTATTAGCCATCAAACCTCAAAAATACACTTTTCCCAAAAGGTTTCCACAATTTTGGCCACCACATAGACATACACACACACACACACACACACACGTACGTACACAGTATATATGTATGTATATTGACGCTGCCGTTTAATCAGGTTTATCGTGAACCTCCTGTAAGTCTCCCAGGCTTATTGTAATATTCCAGCATGGCAACTGCATCTCGCAGAGCCCAATTGGCCATAATGCGGCATGAAATTAAAGCATGATGTTACTCCACAAGAGAATGTCAGGGTTTTCCGTGGCTCCGGGCTCTTCCCGCTTCGCAAAACTTTTGCTTCCGCACAAGCTGCTGTGCTGTGTCGTCAGGCAAACCCAGGCCAGATCCGTGCAAGGCGGCTGCACTTTAACAGAATTACAGAAACAGTATTGAGCGATGGACATTGGGACGCCCTTCAAATCTCCATCGTGTTGGTTTCCAGTGTCCGGTTCCACGTAGACTGACAGGCCTTCGTTTCGCCGCCGTTCGAAGTGACCGTGGCCCCAAGAGAAGTGACTGGTGACCATTTTTCACACTTACGACCATTGCCGCGTTCGTTGTGCTCGTAAATCGAAGACTACCTGCCCCTGCCCCAGAAAAGGGGATGAGAGGATGATGTCTCCAGTTCTTTGGTCAAATTGATTTGGCCTCTTTCTTGCTTTTACAAGCCCTTCGTATGGATGAATATTTATGATGTTGGGTGAGTGGCAGACCAATCCAAGCCTGCAGGTCCAATAGAATTAATGTAAATTCCAGTCAACCGTGAAAAGTTGCTCAAAGTGAACTACATTTCAGCACCGCGAACGGAGAAGACATCAGAAAGCTGAATTCCAATGTGATAATTACACACAATGGGGCAGCAGTCATCAGAGGATTTGGGGTTTTTTTTTTTTTTGCTGATAAAGGTTAATAAATCTTTTCTGACAAGGGCTTGTTGTGCTGAATCAGGCTTCCGTGGGGTTACACTTTGACGTCTTCGGACTGACACTTTTGACTCGGGTGCAGGAAATCCATCTGTCTGTCTGTCTGTAGCTTTGCTTGCACTGACTCGATTCCTGGACTCATCACCACAATTGAGCCCAACACTTCATTGGCAGTCGTTCAGTGAGTTTTGCCCCCATTTTACGACCTTTCTTGCCACATCATGTGGACATTAAGTGAATCTGACTTCCCGTGTTGCCTTTGCTTGTCGGAAGATGGCTGGGAAGGTTACAAATGGTTGTTCCAAAGGTGATTTTTTTTCAGGAGGCAATTGGACTTTCTTGTTTCCCCCCCCCCTTTTGAAGATGTTTCGCTTCTCATCTGAGAAGCTTCTTCAGCTCTGACTGGATGGTGGGGAAGGGAAGGATTTATACTCCTTTCAGGCAGCTGGTTATTTGCATCCTTTTAGAGCAGGGGTCCCCAACCTTTCGGACCTCAGGGACCACTGAATTCATAATTTTAAATCCCGCGGACCACTAATATGATCTGCCTAATGATTGGCTGGATGGGCATGGCAAGGTGGTCATGTGACGGGGTGGGCGTGGCCAACTCGGTGTCCCTCACATCAAGGGGCGCCTTGCCAGCCTCTATCACTACTCCTCCCCTGCCCACCTGGGCTCCTTAGGGCCCCAACAGGAAGCAGTTGCTGGAGCTTAAGCAGCCACCACGAGAAAGAGTTGGCAAAACAGCTGGCTCAGTTCAAATTGGATCTGACAAAGAAGGAGGCTCAGCAGAAGCACCTGACTGAGGACTACGAGCATGGGCTTTCCAAGCAGAGGGAAGACCTGCGGGAATGCAAGGCCAGGTACCGGTGCCTGGAGGCTCAGCGGGCTGAGATGGTCAGCTGGTTCCAGGCCATGATGCTGTCCCACTGGAACAAGGCCCTCTGGCTCTTCTCCACCAGCGGCTCTTCCCTCCAGCCTTTGCCCAAAGTCCTGCATCAGGAGGCTGAAGGAAACCCCGAGTTGGAATTTCTGCTCCTCTCCAACCTGCACAGAAAGACCCAGAAGGGGGAGACTCTCTGCAGCAACCTAAACATTCATTGCATGTATCCGGCACGGAGGGCATAATTTGAGGACCCCTGATTTAGTGCAATATAAAAAATGCAAATAAGTTTTCTGCGGACCACCAGTGGTCCACGAACCACCAGTTGGTGACTGCTGTTTTAGAGGGTCGTTGAAGCACTTGGAGGTTTATCTGTGTCCTCAGAGGCAGAGATGGGGCCGGGGCCATCTGGGAGTGATGCACAGACTTCCGATTCTCCAGAGGTGGACAGCAGAGAGACAGAGGAACAGCAGGAGCCTGTTCCTAGTGCACGCATGAGAAAAGTTGCCAGAAGGCAAGAGCAGCTAAAGCAAAAAGGACGGCTCAGGAGTTTTTTGCCCTCCCAGAGCCTCCGCACGGACCTAGCATCCAAAACGGGCTGCGTGGAGACTCCTGGGAGGGGAGGGGTGGGGTAGGTGGGGTCAGACAGTCCTTGCAACTACCGGTTCGGCGAACCAAATTAAATTTTTTTTAAAAAAAATTTATATTTATATGCCGCCCTTCTCCGGAGATTCAGGGAGGCTTACAATGCGTTAAGCAATAGCCTTCATACGTTTGTATATTTTATACAAAGTCAGCTTATTGCCTCCACAATCTGGGTCCTCATTTTACCCACCTTAGAAAGGATGGAAGGCTGAGTCAACCTTGAGCCTGGTGAGAATTGAACTCGCAGTAATTGCAGGCAGCTGGATGTTAAATGCTGCCTTAGTAGAGGCATTAGCCTCCTATGCCACTCAGGCTCCTGTTAAAATTAACATCTGGTTCGCCCGAACCAGTCCGAACTGGCTGAATCCCACCCCTCGATGGGACCAACGAAACATGATAGACTACTGAACATCTTTACTGGGGTAATAAGTAGGCAAATCTTTAATGTTTCTAGGCAGAGGTCTCACACTATATTTGGCTACTCCATGGTTAACCCTTCCAATTCAAACAAGCTACCAGTGAACAACAGCCCAATCAAAGAACCATCAAGATCAATCCAACCAATACTGACAGGCAAGCCACCAGTACATAAAATGAGAGCAAGCCCCTGTCAGCTGCCACCTTATGCTTGTGCCTGTCCTTCACTGCTATGCAGTGACAGGCTGCCATGAACCATGGGGGAATGAAGGGATGGAATATTGGGGAATTGAAAGTAAATGCTGTATCTCCTCAAGACGCTGCCTCAAGGTCACGCAGCTGGAAGAAGGAGGGAGCTGCATACCAACCTTCGCTTGAACTGACCGTTATAAAAAAATCTTACCTGGACCTGATTGGTTACATGGGGGTGGGCGATGAGTTACAGCTAAGGAAAGGAAAAGTTGAATTTAGGGATTTTGGCATGCGATTCTGAGTTCTGGCTTTGCTTTACTGCAGCACACAACTAACAAAACTATACTTTTCTCAACCAATGGAGCCAAGAATTGTTTCTATTTAGAGGTTTAAATTGTGGCAGGCTTTACAGTCTCACTCCCTTACTAGCACTGATGATATTACCTAGTTGGGTAATAAAATGTCTGCAAGAAAACGATTCAAGCTCAGAGACCAAAAAGGATCTCGCAGTTCAAACACCTGAGCTACAAAAAGATAAAGGATCATGTCCATGATGGTTTATGGGATTTTGAAACGTGATTCCTCTAACTCCTCTTGTGAATGCCTCTTGAAAATAAGCACAATTCTAAAAAAAACAAACAAACCCCAAAGCAGCGCATATCTTTCAAACAATCCTCTCTTATTACTTTTGCATTTCTTAGACAATGACTATAAATAGACCCTGATTTGCAAAATAACTACTCAATCAAGGTGGTTTTCCCTCCTTCTGAAAAGCTCGTCTTCCAAAAAAGAAAAAAAAATCCAACCCTAATTTCTTTTTCCAGAAGTTAAAAACTTGCATAACTTTAGTTTCAGAAAAGGTTTGGGAGTTTGCAAAAAAAAAAAAAAAAATTAACAGGACAGGAAAAGAGAAACCCATGTTGCATTTGTGTACCGAGTGACCCACTGAGAATTGCTAATGCAAGTAACATGTTAACAAGGAATTTCAGTTAACTAAGTATGGATCAAAACAATTGCTTCCAGCACGGCTGAGTAAAGTTAAAGGTGCCACCAAAAAGATTGGGTCTGCTCAAGGTCACCCAACATGTTAAAACCAAGTTAAACTAAACCAGAGGTCTTCAAACTTGGCAGCTTTAAGATTTGTGGACTT
>WNWU01000033.1:5154301-5166826 GCA_012654045.1 Ptyas mucosa | reverse complement strand
CAAGAGGTATCTCCCCTTCTATCAGTTCC
The DNA here is from genome assembly GCA_012654045.1 of Ptyas mucosa. Taxonomy (NCBI): domain Eukaryota; kingdom Metazoa; phylum Chordata; class Lepidosauria; order Squamata; family Colubridae; genus Ptyas; species Ptyas mucosa. The sequence continues at coordinate 5,166,797 of WNWU01000033.1, read as the reverse complement.
CTTCTTATCTTTTTAAACAGGGAATTGTGGTGTCCCTTTATAGAAGACAGTCCTACAGGTGAAGGACCAGCTCTATATTTGAAGGTACAGCAGTACCTTGATACGCAACTGCTTTGAAACTCATCAAATTTGGTACTCAATGCATTTTGACATGACAGTTTTGTCTCAGTGCTCATGGTTTGCTTGGTACGCAACATATGTTTAGAACTCGTTGGTGTTGGCTAATCACTACGTTATTCCTTATGGGGGGAAATGTATTTGGTACTCATAGGTTTTGGTACTCATTGCACCTCCCAAGTAATAATGAGTACTCAGGTCACGGGGGATGCAGTAGCTCAGTGGCTAAGACGCTGAGCTTGTCGATCGAAAGGTCGGCAGTTCACACAGTTCGAATCCCTAGTGCCGTGTAACGGGGTGAGCTCCCGTTACTTGTCCCAGCTTCTGCCAACCTAGCAGTTCGAAAGCAGGTAAAAAATGCAAGTAGAAAAATAGGGGCCACCTTTGGTGGGAAGGTAACAGCATTCCGTGCGCCTTTGGCATTGAGTCATGCTGGCCACATGACCATGGAGATGTTTTCAGACAGCGCTGGCTCTTTGGCTTTGAAACGGAGATGAGCACCGCCCCCTAGAGTCAGGAACGACTAGCATATATGTGTGAGGGGAACCTTTACCTTTACCTTACCGAGGTCAAACTGTACAGGTAGTCCTCAACTTACAACAGTTCATTTAGCGACCTTTCGAAGTTATAACGGCACTGAAAAAAGTGACTTATGATTGTTTTTCACACTTACAGTTGTTGCACCATTCCCATGGTCATGTGATCAAAATTCAGATGCTTGGCAACTGATTCATATTTATGACAGTTGCCGTGTCCTGGGGTCATGTCACATGTGATCCCCTTTTGTGACCGCCTGACAAGCAAAGTCAACGGGGATGCCAGATTCACTTAACAACTGTGTAACCAACTGGAAAAAAAATGCACTGAATCACTTAACAACTATGGCAAGAAAGGTCATAAAATGGGGCAAAACTCACTTAACAGCTGTCCTGCTTAGCAACTGACATTTTGGGCTCAGTTGTGGTGTTAATTCAAGGACTACCTGTAATTATGTCAATGGGAGAGCCAGATTCATTTAACAACCATGGAACCAACTTAAAAATCGCAGTGAATCAATTAACAACTGTGGCAGAAAAGGTCATAAAATTGGGAAAAAATCACTTAACAACTGCCTTGCTTAGTAACTGAAATTTTGGGCTCAATTGTGGTCATAAGTGGAAGACTACTTGTAATTTGGAGAAGCTGGCACCAAACCTGGTTTTGCCAAATTTAAAAACCAAGGATGGGAACTTCAGAAGGAGATGGAAATTTTTTTAAAAAAAAAGTTTTATTGGAGTTTTATTTTTACATCAATATCAATAGATGAACAGTGTGGCCTCTGGGTTTAATTCATTTTGATACAAACAGCAGTGATAATATTAATAATAGTTGTTACATTAATCAAACTTATATAATCCTAGTATTGATGTACATGATTGTTTTAGAGTAGTTATTCAATATTTCAATGTTCCATTTTAATGCCAATGATATTATTAAGCATACATAGTAATACTATCTTTCAACCTCTAATCTTTCCATCTAATTATTACTTATATTCTTATATAAAAATTATATCTGCTAATATTCTCCCTATTTCTTATTTCTATCTCTATTCTAGCTTCTAGTCAGGCCACCATTACTAATCTCAGTATTAATACACATGTTTATATTAAAACATAGCCCTTCATTATTTGGCTGTCTCAGTATGCCATTCTAATACAGTCATCCAGGGGTGAAATGCTCCCAATTCGGACCGGATCGGGCGATCCCGTAGCGATGGCGGCGGGTAGTTCGGAGAACCAGTAGTTCGGAGCAAAAATTCCTGCCCCTCCCCATGCCCACCCAATTGCCCGGTCCCCACTTGGCAGCTTGCTGCTTCTTTCGGGCTCACTTGCTTTTCCTGCCTTGCTTTGGCTGCTGCAATCCATTGCATCAGCTAGCAACTCTGCCTGCCTGCCTGCAATCAATCCAATCGGAGAGCAACTCAATCTGCCTGCTTTATGCCTTCAATTGGGTAAGTAACTGGGGTTATTTTGGTGGGGGGAGCTTTAAAAAAATAGTTAATTGGGGTTTTTTTAGGAGTTTTTTTTTTAGACAGCAATTTAAAGTTAAGGAAGTTTTAAATTTAGCTGCTTTTATCTAAAAATATAAATAAAATAAAATAATAAAATAAAATATTTGTGCAGCTTTCTGAGATCTGGTGTGTTTCTGTAGTGTTGCACTCTAACTACACAAACACAAAATCTCACAAAGCTGTATGTGGCATTTTGTGTGGAAAAAGTCTGAAACTTGGTTTTTGAGCTTTTTGTGCCTCTGTGAGGTTCCTGCTTATTGCAGGGGCCACTTTGGTCAAGTGCAGCTGCTTTTACATTGTGTGTGAGTCAGTTGTGTTGTGTTGTGTTGTGATGTGTGTGTGTGTAAAGTGTGAAAGTTGGTTTTTGAGCTTTTTGTGGCTGTGTGAGGTTCCTGCTTGTTGCAGCGGCCAATTTGGGTCAAGTGCAGCTGCTTTTACATTGTGTGTGTCAGTTGTGTTGTGTTGTGATGTGTGTGTGTAAAGTGTAAAAGTTTTTGATACCTCTTATTGTTTTGTGTACTTTGTTTATTATTTTTATTATTTATTATTGGCCATACCCACCCGGTCACCTGACCACCAAGCCATGCCCACCAATTAAGCCACACCCACAGAACTGGTAGGGAAAATTTTTAGATTTCACCCCTGCAGTCATCCTATTATTTAAACACACCTAATAATACTATCTTTCAACCTCCAATCTTTCCATCTAATTATTGCTTTATATAAAGGTGTGTCTTCTTATTTCTACTTCTATTCTAGTTTTTAATCAGGCCATCATTATATTAGAAAAAAGAAAAAAAGTAATAATAATTCCTTTCTATCCATCATCTCTTATCCGTTTTAATACTTCAATTCTTATTCGTTTTTTGGCTTGCCTCCTATACTCCTCTCTTGGATCTTTGTCTCTATGAGCTTCTGTATCTTTACCATTCAGTCTGAATATTTCTCCCATCTCTATTCTCCTAAGCTGCCAGGTCTCCAGAGTGTCCACCCAAACCCCTATCTCCCTTTCAAAAGTATCTTCTAGGTTATCCAATTCCATTTTTAAATCTCTTGAAGTACTTTTCCCTTGATTTATTTCATCAGTCATTTATTATCTTTATTGTCTTCTCCTTTTCATCTTCTTGCTTTGTTTGCTGGTTTGTCTGTTCTATCTTTTCCTCCATTCTTTCTGCTGTCTCCTCTGTTTCCTGAGCTCTTTGATCTTCATTCATTATCAGTTGTAGCATATCTTCTATTTTCCCATTTATGTCTTGCATTAGGTTCTTTATCTCTCTGTGGTTCTTTGTCATAGTACCCCTGATGCTTTGAAATATTAACACAATTTCTCTTGAAATCTCACTCATTTCTCCCTAATGGAGCATCTTGTTTTATTTTAATAAATCCCGCTCTTACTCCAAAAACAATATATTCAAGTCCAATGTTGCTCCTCAGAAAGTTCAATAATCATAGTTCTTTATATCTCAGGATTATTAATCAGTTCCATTTAAGAGTCTAGGCAGCTTCCACAAATCAAGAGTCATTTTACTTTACTTAAGAGTCTTCTTGATTCTCACAATAGAGTCTCTAGTAATCATAAAATAGATAGTTATAGAACAGTAAGTATCACCACAGTCCTCTAGATGAATGTTGCTTATTTCTCTTATCAAGAATTTTCCTAGTCTTGTAGGGGTATGGTATATTTTCCATTCACCAGTAGATAACACCCTCAGCTTAGGTTTCAGCATTGTTTCAAGTCTGATAAATTGATTAATCCAGATTTAGTTCAATTTATGGAAGCAAAATCAGCTTTTCAAGTAGATTCAAGTAGATAGTTCCAGCATTTTACAATGCCTTTTCAAAACAACACCTACCCAGTTTGAAAATCCAATTTTCTATGTTTTAAAATGTCTTTAGCTTTTCTCCCCTTAGTTCCTTTCTTTTGGGTCTAGGATTTTTCTCTCTCTAATTGTTCGCTGCTTTAAGAAATAGTCTCTTTTCCTGGATTTTCTTTTTTTTCCCTTTTAAAGTTAGGGTCTAAACAAAAAAGGAATCTTCTCACCCAGCTTCAGTCACTGTTCATCTACACCACTCCTGCACATTTCTTTGTTGCCTCAGCTATCTCAGCTTTGTGGCAGCCACAATGGCTGCCTCTTTCCTTGTCGTGGATGAGAGGGAAGAAGCCCTGGTTATTGTTCTCTGTGACCTGCAGGGCTCCCCTCTTTTCTTCACCACCCCTACAGGGTGGCTTTACCTCTTTTCGGAGCCCTCCAATGGGGAGAACTCGGCGCGGGGGTGCGGAGACCCGCTCCTCACATCCGATCTTCCCACGACATCAGCCGGAAATCTGAGATGGAAGATCTTTATAACTTACAGTAGTGGCCAAAATTGTGGAAACCTTTTGGGAAAAGTATATTTTTGAGCTTTGATAGATAATAACACCACTTTTTTGAGGAGTTTCAAGATAATCATATTCCACTGTTGGAATGGCCTGGGAATAGCCCAATTGAAAACCCAATTGAAAATCTATGGAGCCAACTAAAGAAACTTGTTAGTCAGAAGTGACCCAGCAATAAAACCTAGTTAATAGAAGCCATCATTCAATCTTGGTTTCACATGATAACAGCTGCAGAACTAAAATACTTGGTTCCCTCCATGGGAAGACGTTGTAAGGCCATAATTCATGCTAAAGGTTGCCCAACTAAGTATTAACTGACATGGTGATAATTTTTGTACATCTTGTTTTTTTCTATGATGATAATTTTTGTATATCTCATTTTTTCTACGTGGTTCACTTTTCTTCTTCATACTATAACTGCTATTCTAATAGCAAATCATTCATAAAAGTTATTGCATTACATTCTTGATAAAATTATCTTACCATTGATATATAATTTTATGGTACTACTTTAAAAAAAGTAGTGTTATTAGCTAGTTTTAGAAAATACACTTTTCCCAAAACGTTTCCACAATTTTGGCCACTACTGTAAGCAGTATGGGCGGCCTAAGGCAGCCAAGAAGCCTCTCATCCAGTGGGCAATGGAGCAGGCCAACTCCATCATGATAAAAAGCTCTGTGATCTGGAGAAATGATTGCATCCCTTAAATCTCTTCTTGCAACTGAAAATGAAAGCAGCTGGTTTGCTGCAGAGGCTCAGAAAGAAAAAAGAGAGAAAGACACAAGTTTGGTTTAATGGAGTATTTCTCAACCTGGTCCACTTTAAGATGTATGTACTTCACCTTCCAGAATTCCTCAGCCTGCATTGGTGGTTGGGGGATTATGGGAGTTGAAGTCCACAGTGGCCAAAGTTGGAAAACACTGGATTAGTGTTAAGGCACCAGACTATAAATCTGGAGGCTGTGAGTTCTAGGTTTTAGGTTTTATTGAACTTCTATACCGCCCTTCTCCCAAAGGACTCAGGGCGGTGTACAGCCATATTAAAACACATAGAATAACAAAATTTAAAAACAAATATATAACAATTTGGCCCACAAATTTAAAAACTAACATACATCCATTTTAAAATTCATGTTAGGCCAGCCTGGCTTGTTGGAACAAAAGGGTCTTCAGGGCGCGGCGAAAGGTACGCAGGTCGGGGATCATACGAACCTCTAGTGGCAGCTCATTCCAGACGGCAGGTGCCCCCACAGAGAAGGCTCTCCCCCTGGGTGTTGCCAGTGGACATTGTTTGGCCGACGGCACCCTGAGGAGCCCCTCTCTGTGGGAGCGTATTGGCCGGTGGGAGGTTATCAGTGGCAGAAAGCGCTCTTGTATATAGTCTTCTAGTCCTCCCTAAGACATGAAAGCTTTCTGGGTGGACTTGGGCCAATTGCCAGGACACTGGGAGTTCTAGTCCTGCCTTCACCATGAAAGCCATCTGGATGACTTTGGGCAATCACCAGGAGACTCGGAGGTTCTAGTCCTTCCTAAGACATGAAAGCCAGTGGTGGGTTTCTACCGGTTTGCAGCGGTTTGGGTGAACCGGTAGCGGTAATTTGGCCTGGGTCGCCGAACTGGTAGGAACCGTTGGTTGGCCATGCCCCCCAAACCAGTAGCCTGGTTGCCACTCGCTTGCCCCACCCACCTGCATGACTGCTGGGAAGCAGCTGGCAAAGAGGTGGCGGCTAGGAGGCTTCTCGCAGTCGCATCGAAAAAGAAAAAGCATCCCAGCCGCTGCCTGTTTGCCAGCCGCTTCCCAGCAGCAGCGGCTGGCTGGAGGCTGCCAAAAACTACCGGAGGTCAGCTTGCCTTCCGGACTCCGGACCAGCCGCTGCGGGAGGAAGGTAAGCAGCCTGAAGAAAGAGGCGGTGGTGGGGGAGGAAGCAGGGCTGGGGCCGGGGCCACCGAAGGAGAGGAAATGGGGCGATGCGTGCAACTGGCGAAGGGAGGGCGGGGCCGGCATGCAGGAGGAGGCCTTTGATAAATTGGGCCAGAAAATAAATAGACAGGTAGAATTCAAAAAAATTTCCTACCTTTTTCTGTGGGAGTGGCTAGGTGGGTTGGTCATGTGACTGAGTGGCCATGAGTGACATCAAGTTGGCCACGCCCACTCAGTCACATGACCACCAAGCCATGCCCATAAAGCAAGCCACGCCCATAGAATCGGTAGTAAAAAATTTTAAAACCCACTACTACTGTCTGGGTGATTTTGGGCCAATCACCAGGAGACTGGGAGTTCTAGCTGTGGCCTTAGCCATGAAAGCTAACTAGGCGATATTGAGCCAGCAAAGCAACGTATCTTCTTTTTCCTTCCCACAATTGTTTTGGCAGCTTGGGTAAAATAAGGCTTGATAAGAAACTTGAGCCTTTATTATGATTATTTTTAAAGGAGGCAAATTTCATTAGAAGGACAGCATCTCTTTTAAAGAGCTGTCCTGCCATCTCCAACTATGTTTCCCGCCCCCCACCCTTCCCTGCCTCTTTGTCTTTAAAGGTGCCCCCTGCAGTAATTTCCACGTTTGCCTGCCAAAACGCAGAGGTAACTAATGGTTTCAGTCTTACTCCTTTTTGTTTACATTTGACTGAATCTTTATACTTTGATCTTACCTGCAGGGGTCCATCGTTTTCCTGTCTTCATTAGCTTCTCACTTTCCTAATGCCCAACAACTGACACTGCATATTCCTTCACAGCATTACACAACATCGTATCCATTTTCTTTCTGAACAATTTTTTCCCCCTCATGTGATAGAAAATGAGAAAAAACTGAAATGAAATTATCTGGGAAGATACTTCACAGGAGTAACACTCAAGATGGATAGCACAGGACCAGGACCAGGACCAGGACCAGAACCAGAACCAGAACCAGAACCAGAACCAGAACCAGAACCAGAACCAGAACCAGAACCAGAACCAGAACCAGAACGGAATCGAACAGAACAGAACAGAATAAGAGTTGGAAGGGACTTCGGAGGTCTTCTAGTCCAGCCGCCTACATAGGCAGGAAACCCTAAACCATTTCAGACAAATGGTTGTCCAACATCATCTTAAAAACTTCCAGTGTTGGAGGATTCACAACTTTTGGAGGCAAATTTTTCCACCAATTAATTGTTCTAACTGTCAGGAAATTTCTCCTTAGTTCTAGATTGCTTCTCTCCTGATTAGTTTCCACCCATTGCTTCTTGTCCTGCCTTCAGGTGTTTCGGAGAATAACTTGACTCCCCCTTCATTGTGGCAGCCCCTGAGATATCAGAGCACTGCTATCTTGTCTCCCCTAGTCCTTCTTCTCATTAAACTAGTTCCTGTAACCGTTCTTCATATGTTTTATCCTCCAGTCCCCTCATCATCTTGGTTTCTCTTCTCTGCACTCTTTCTAGAGTCTCCACATCTTTTTTTCATCGTGGTGACCAAAAGTGGATGCAGTATTCCAAGTGTGGCCTTACCAAGGCAGTATAAAGTGGTATTAACACTTCATGTGTACATCCATTGTTGCCATCCATTGTTTCTTGTCTTGACTTTTGGTGCTTTGAAAAATAGTTTTGACTCCCTCGTTTTTGTAGAAGCCCCTCAAATATTCAATCTAATATCTAATTTTATGGTACTATTACTACTCCGAAAAAAAGTGGTGTTATTAGCTAGTTTTAGAAAATACACTTTTCCCAAAAGGTTTCCACAATTTTGACCATTACTATGTATACTTCTTCAGCTGTCTCTGAACAGTTTACAGCCCTCAACAATCTTGGCAAAAAATTTGGCAGAATCGAGCAGTAAAGCTTGACAGTGTGAAGGAAAGGTGTGATGAATTTTCAACAAATATGATGCTAATCACTCTAAATTGTTAAATGCCTTTGGAAATAATCCAGGTTAAGTTTTGTGTGTGTGTGTGTGTGTGTGTGTGTGTGTGTGTATTTCACCTTGCTTTTTCTTCTGAGATTCGTTAGGATAATCAACATTTCCAAATCATTGTTATCTTTGGCTTTTCAAGGGGAAAAGATGAAAAAGCTTCACTTGACCCGAACTACTCTTGTAGCTATGTTATTGTTCTTTTTTTTTAAGAAAAAAAAGAGAGGAAAAACTATAAACTTCAATCAAATTCGTCTGCGTCTGAACGAGACAAGAGATTGTAAAATTCCAATTCTTCCTCATGTGTTTGAACAACAATTTCCGACAGCCCTCATTCACCAGCTAGCGAGGAGGAATTAATTTTATTTGACTCATTTGAAATATTTACAGCCCATCCATTCTCTGGAAAATCTTGTAAAATATAGAAGAAGGAATCTCGGGGATGTTAAAATAAGCTGAAAGGTTTGGTACAAAACCCATTCTCTCCTAATGAAGTAATGGGAGGCCACTTAATTGCATATGTGTGTTTGTGTGTGTGCGTACGTGACAGAGAAAGAGGGAGAAAATCTTGCTTGACATCACCATCTCGGCAAAAATTATAAAATAAAATCATAAGAAATCATCGTCAGAAAAGAAAATATATCAAATACAGGAGAATTTCCCAGTTTGGGATTATTGTTTTTGGTATCCCACGGCATGGAGGATAATGAGGGGAAAAAAATCAAGATGGTTGGATATGATCACATGATTTGAAGCCCCGCCTTTTTACATCGGAGTGACACCTGTTTAAAAAAAAGAGCAGGGCTCCCATTGTATGGTTTTCCTCGCCATCTTGACTTTGTTGAGTCCCGCAAACACCCCTCCCCAGTGAAGCCCTTGAGATACAATGAGTACGAACACATGATGTAACTGGGGACCTTGCAAATATTGGATGGTTATCACACAACTTTTTTTTTAACACTCCAAGACTTCTGAAAAGTTGGTGTGGCAAGATTCCCAGACGGAAAAGCCATGCTACCATTTTCCCACACAAAGCTTGTCATTTTCCTTATTAAAAAAAAGCAATCAAGAAACAATCCTTCATCCTCTTTTAGGATAGGCATTTATGTGTGAGAAACTGGGGAGAGGCTGCGAAGGGAAGAACTGACATAAATACAGATGAACAGAGTTGGAAGCTAAAAACTATTGGATTAAATTTAAGACTTGGTTGGAGGAAATGATACATCAACGTATCAAATTTAAACCAGAGCTATTCCTACTGGGTATCCTACCTGAAAAAATTAGCAAGGAAAATGTTTATTTGATAATACATGTAATAACAGCTGCAAGGATTGTTTATGCACAAAATTGGAAAGCGGAAAAAATACCTTTGGAAGAAGAAGTAATAAAAAAAAAATCTTAGATTCTGCAGAAATGAATAGATTAACTCTGATGATTAAAGATAGAGAAGACTCAGAATATTTTAAAATATGGAATGATTTTTATTATTGGTTGGAGAAGAGATATAAATGATTAATTATATAAGTGTGTAAAAATATGTGATGAGTAGAATATTATGTTAAAGGTGAATTGATATTGTGGACTGGATAAGGATCAAGATATTTATTATTTTATTTATTTTTATTAATCATATTTCTATGCCGCCCACTCTCCGAGGACTCTGGGTGGCTTACACCAAAGACAGTATACTAAATAGCATATTGCCCCCAACAATCTGGGTCCTCATTTTACCCACCTCGGAAGGATGGAAGGCTGAATCAACCCTGAGCCGGTGAGATTTGATCCGCTGATCTGCTGAACTAGCAGTCAGCTGAAGTAGCTGCAGTACAGCACTCTAACCACTGCGCCACCTCGGCTAGATAGAAGTAATGATAATTATACAGAAGAAGAAAGAATTTTGGAGGATAACACCGAGATGTCACAGGGAAGAGAAAACTGATGTATTAAACATTTGTTTGTTTTTAAAAAATAAAAAAAACTTTTTAAAAGAGTTGGAAGGGACTTTGTAGGTCATCCAAACAGCAAACAGCCTGGTCAGCTTCAGCACAGCCTGATTAGCACAAGCAGCTGAAGCTGACCAGGCTGTTTGCTGTTTGCTGCTACGAGGCAAATTGCTGGGAGGCAGAGGCCAAAGGATGGGGGCTGGCTGGCGGGTGGGCGGGGCTTCAGCAACATTCGCTGTATTCACTTTTGGGGGTGGAATAAATGCATCTTATACTCCGAAAAATACGGTAAGTGAAGATTAGAAGTCAGAGTCTCCCAGTTTTTAACCCCGGCACATAAACACAATGCCAAATGGGGTTGCAGCTTGATCATTTTATCATTATATCCTCCAGTTGTAAGTCACGTTGTAAGTCACATTATTGTCCTCTATTCCTCCTTGAGTTATGGCTGGCTGGCTGGCTGGCTGTGGCCACACGTGTCAAGAAGACAGAGCCAGCTATCTCCGAAGGCATGTTTCTTAATGCGATGTAAAACAGGAGGAGCTATTTTACATCTGAAAAACACTGTGCTCCCTGCGCTGTGAGAGACGACGCCATCAGAACGGAGATGATCCCAAAACAGCATAATCTAACTTATCTCCTGACACAGCTGCCTCCTCAAACGGCAAGCCGTTAAGTCTGTTTTGGAACATTTCTGGAAGGAAATGTACTGTTTCTGTCAGATGTCTCTATTAATATGAACTTTGGGAAGTGGTGTGGGGATATGGGGAAAAAATTCAGCCGACAGGGCTTGCATAAGGATTTTAAAAGAATTGGAAGCAGGAGGAGGCTAGAGGAGCCAAGCCCGGAAAAAAAATAATAATAATCATACAGGCTATAAATGGTGGGGAATTAAATATTAGATTTGCATCCTATCTTTATTGTGGCAATGCACATATTTCACATCCAACAACAACATGCTTCTGAAGCGAGCTGGGCTGAGAGAGAGAGAGAGAGAGAGAGTGACTAGCCCAAATTTACCCAGCTGGCTTTGATGCCTAAGGCGGAACTAGAATTCACTGTCTCCTAGTGATTGGGTCAAAATCATCCTGCTGGTTTTCACGCCTAAGGCAGGACTAGAAGTCCCAGTCTCCTGATGATTGGCCCAAAGTCACCCAGCTGGTTTTCATATCTAAAGCAGGACTAGAACTCACTGTTTCCTGATGATTCGCCCAAAGTCACCCAGTTGGCTTTCACACTTAAGGCAGGACTAGAACTCCCAGTCTCCCAGTTTGTAGCCTCATGCCTTAATCACTCCAGCAAACTGCCTCTCAGCAGCTTATACGACTGCATTATTTTAATGACTATATTTTATTATTTGCATTTCAAACTATTGAGGGTAATGTGGGATTGAGGCCATGTCTACATTTGAGCCATAAATAAATCAATAAAACTTATAACCTCTCAGCTTCCTCCCAGACTCCTTTTTATCATACTAAAGAAAAAGAAAGAAAGAAAAGAAGAAAGAAGAAAGAAGAAGAAAGAAAGAAGAGGAAGAAAGAAAGAAAAGAAAAGAGGAAGAAAGAAGAGGAAGAAAGAAGAAAAAAGAAAAGGAAGGAATGAAAAGAAAGAGAAGAGAGAAAGAAGAAAGAAAGAAAAGAAAGGAAGGAAAAAAGAGAAGGAAGGAAGGAAGGAAAAAAGAAAGAAAAAGAAAGAAAGAAGAAAAAGAAAGAAGATGCAGCTGACAGGTAAAACAGCAAGCTGTTCTTCTGCATTACAGTTGCATATTTACAGATGTTGTGATGCACAACATTAGATAGCTAGACCAGGTTCTTGTGGCCTTCTGAAAAGCTAAAAGTGAGACAGGAGGTTGTCCCACAGGACAGGGACAGCTATGGAGAAGGTGTACCTCCTATGTTCTGCTGGATGACAATCTTCAAGGGAAGAGACTCAGAGCCCACCCACTCTATCTGGAATATTGGTTCTTCCCAAATTTGGGGTTAATGTGGTTGCTATGTATTAGTGGGACATTACATTGTTTAGCTATTTTAATCTTGGCTGCCTGTTTATGTGGGATTTGACTGAATTGTTTTTACTAGAATCTTTTTGATTTTGTAAACTGCCTAGAGTGGGAAGCCATAACCT
>WNWU01000033.1:5106892-5139385 GCA_012654045.1 Ptyas mucosa | reverse complement strand
CAAAGCCATCTGGGTGACTTTGGGCCAATCACAAGGAGATTATGAGTTCTAGTCCCGCTTTAGGCAACAAAGCCATCTGGGTGACTTTGAGCCAATCACAAGGAGACTGGGAGTCTTAGTTCCACCCCAGGCCAAGGTTGAGAAACACTGATATGGATGTTAATTATTTATTTGTTAGTGGTATTATTTATATAGCTTTTGTAAGATGCTCGATCCCTGGATCGAAGCCTCATCAAAGTCCCTGTGATAAATGTCCTAAGCGGACACATCAAAAAGCAGAGTATGTCCTTCCCACCAGTTGCATTATCGGCCTTTCTTCAAAAAACCCCTTCCCCAATCCCCTGCCCACAAAGTGCCTAACAGTCCTCCCAACTTGGAAACCCCTAGTACAGGCAGTCCTCGACTTATGACTGCAATCGAGCCCAACATTTCTGTTGGTAAGCAACACAGTGGTTAATTGAATTTTGCTCCATTTTATGACCTGTCTTGCCACGGTTATTAAATGGATCACTGCAGTTGTTAAGTTAGTAACTTAGTTAAGGGAATCTGGCTTTCCCCACTGACTTTGCTTGTCAGAAGGTCGCAAAAGGGGATCACGTGACCCCCCTGGGGACACTGTAACTGTCATAAATATGAGTCAGTTGCCAAGTGCTGAATTCTATGGTCATCAGTGTGAAAATGTCCATAAGTCAATTCGGTGCCGTTTGTGCACTGATTTGCGCAGTTTCAACTCCACTAGCCCCAGCTTCATGGTTTTCACTATGGGGAAATCAGTGCTGTTGTAGCTTCGAATGATCGCTAAGTGAACTGTTGTAAGTCAAGGACTCCTGGAAAGCTAGAAAGCCCTTTCCAGTCTTGAGTGCGCTAAATGGTCATAACAGCCACTTTTTTCCCAGGCCGTTGTAACTTTGGTCACTAAATGAATGGTTGAAGTCGTGGACTACCTGTATGTAAACCACAGAGGAAGATTTGTCCTGTCCAGATCTCGCCAAAGATGCCAGAAAGAAGGTTGGGCTCTGCTTTTCATATCAAGAGAAAGATTTTTAGTATCAAATTAACTCGATGGGTCTGGTGGAGAGATTCAACCTAGAAATAAGAAATTTTCTGACAGTGAGAACCATCAAGCAATGGAACAGAAGTTGCCTTCGGAAGTTGTGGGAGCTTCATCCTGGGAAGCTTTCAAGAAGAGACTGGACTGCCATCTGTCAGAAATTGTGTAGGGCAGTGATGGCTAACCTTTTTGCCATCGCGTTCCAGGAGAGGGGCGGGGGGTGGGAGAGGTTTGCGCGTGCGCATGCCCACACCCATAATTCTATGTGCCCTGCCCTGCACATGCGCACACAACCCCCCCACCCCCTCCACTCCTGGCATGCGATGGGCAGGTAGGCCCATTTTTCTTTCTTCCCTGGCTGCAGACCCTCTCTATGCATCTGGGAAGAGCGAAAACAGCCTTTCCCATTCCTTCAGAGGCCTGAAAGGGCCCATTTCCCAACTCCCGGTGGGACAGGAAGTGACTTTTTTGCTGTCCCCAGCCTCCAGAGCCTCTCTAGGAGTCTCTGGAGGCTGGGGACAGCAAAAAATGTCACTTCCTGTCCCACCAGGAGTTGGGAAATGGGCCCCTTCAGGCCTTTGGAGGGCCTCCGAGGGAGTGGGAAAGGCTGTTTTTGCCCTCCGCCGATGCATAGAGGATCTGGAGCCAGGTAAGAAAGAAAAGCAGGCCTCCCCACCCCCAGCCCCTCCGGAGGCAGGAAACAACCTGTTTCCCTACTTCTGGTGGGCCCAGAAGGCCTGAAAATCAGCTGGCCGGTGCACGCATGTGCCCCAGAGCTGAGCTGGCATGCCTACTGATATGCTGATACGCGTGCCATAGGTTCGCCATCATAGGTGTAGGGGCTCCTACCTGGGCGGGGTGGTGGGGGGTTGGACTAGATGACCTACAAGGTCCCTTCCAACTCTGTATCATCTGTATCTGGTGGTCCAGGGGTGTGCTCCAAAAATTTTAGCAAGGGGTTGTCTGCTTGGTTGCTGGGTGGGCATGCACATGGTGGGCGTGGCCTAGTCGGCCTCCTGCACTACGGTGGGGATGGGGGGCGTTTTTGCCCTCCCTGGGCTCTGGAGGCTTTCCTCGAGCCTCCGGGAGGGTGAAAATGGCCTCCCCAGGCTCTGGAGGCCCTCTGGAGGCCGGAAATGGGCCCGTTTCCGGCCTTCCTGAACTTCCGGTAGGCCTGTTTTTCACCCTCCACGAGCCTCTGCGTGTGCCCTTACCTGCCTCCAAAACGGGCCGCATGGGAACTCCTGGGAGGGGTAGGGTGGGAGAGGCCATCCAGGGGTGGGATTTGGGGGTTCTCCAAACTGCACAGAATCTTAGCTAGAGGTTCTCCCGAACCCCCAGCAGCCCACCCCTGTGGTGGTCACTCCGAAACAAAAGTGGGGGGGGGGGGCGCGGCTCTGCCTTACCGATGAATCCAGCTTACAAAGAAGTCGTCCGTTCCTTTTTTCATCTCCCTCTCTTTGAAAGAGGCCGGGAAGCTTTCATCATCAATTTGCAACCAGCCAGCCACCTTTACCCGCGAACTCAAGTCTGACCAGTTCACCGGCGAGCCTCTTGGCTTGTGAAGTCAAGGGGAATCTATTTTGTGGGTAATAAAGCCGATTATCATAGATAAATGCATCTAATTAGGCTCATTTGCTGACACGCAAGGCTTTTAATTGCAGGCTGAATAATTAGGCAGAATCTGCATATGCAAATGATCGGTGGAGTGGGGGGGGGTTTGTTTCCACCTTGTCAGTCTTCCTCGCGTGATTTCTCCGGAGACAAATAACTCTTTGCTATTTCAACAGCGGGGCGTGATGTATTCATTTATGCCGGCGAATAACTTTATTTGGGAATGATTTTATCCGTCACGCATGTTTACAGAAAGCAACAAGCGAAGGACGAGAGCCCGTGTGTGTGTGTGTGTGTGTGTGTGTGTGTGTGTGTGTACATTTGTGCACTGATGGGGCGAGCAAAATTAAACATCCGGAGGGAAAATCTTTGCAAATTTGCTGACTTTTCACGTGTTTTCCTTTCCGGATCTGTGCCTGTCCAATATCCATAAACCTCAGCATAATCCGCGGATAAATCCTTTTTTTTTTTTTTTTTTGCAAGCTGTACCATACTGCGTTAACCCTGACCATCATCCTATACCTCTTTTCATTATCTGTCTTCTTTTTCTTTTTTTTAATCAACGCTATTTAATCCCCTCCTACTTTCTTATTGTTCTTCATCTGAATCTTTGCTTTTAAACGGCGTGGCCGTTTGCTCTCTCTCTCTCTCTCTCTCTTTCTCTAACAGATGGTCATCTGCACCAAGAGAGAGGCTGCAATCTCCATCCAGTTGCATGCTGGGATTTTCGTGTCCCCTTCCATCTGGATGCCGCATGCATATTAATTAGACAGGGCCTTCAGGATGTTGGATGCACCACGGCGGTGGGAATGGTAGGCTGCAGCCTTAAATACAGGGAGCTGGAAGGTAACAGGGACCAAAAAAAAAAAAAATCCAGCAACTCAAAACACTTCTGGGTAAATATGGAGAGATTTGCTTTGTAAGGGATTAGAAAGGGTTTCGGGCGGTTGAGTCCAACTGCTTAGCTGTGGGATATGATCTTCTTCTGATATGCTTCTTGGAAATTTTTAAGTTCTTTCATCCTGTCTAAACGGCAGGGACAGAGGAGGGGCAAATAAATAAATTGCTAAGGATTTTGGGAAGGACGCTTCCATTTCTAAATGTAACCCCCTTCACCCCTAGGATTGGACACAGGGGTAGGATTCAACCTGTTTGGGTCGGTTCAGGCAAACCGGATGCTAATTTTACATCTGATTTGCCGAACCGGTGGTTGCAAGGACTGGCTGGCCCCGCCCACCTCACCCCGCCCCTCTCAGGAGTCTCCACGCGGCCCGTTTGGGATGCCAAGTAAGTGCAGGGCCCGTGTGGAGGCTCTGGGAGGGTGAAAAACGGGCCTCTTGGAAGTTCTGGAAGTCTGGAAATGGGCCCGTTTCTGGGCTCCAGAGGGCCTCCGGAGCCCAGGGGAGGCTGTTTTACCCTCCTGGAGACTCGAGGAGGCTGGGGAGGGAAGAAAGTCCCCTCACTGCTGTGGTGTAGGAGGCCGAGTAGGCCACACCCACCACGGCCATGCCCATCCAGCAATCGGGCAGAGAACCGGTTGCTAAATATTTTGAATCCCATCCCTGATTGGACGACTACTCTAGGAAGAAGGAGTGGTAGAAGTGAGAGGCAAAGTGAAAAGAGGGATCAGCCTAGAATCCCTACGTAGTCACAAACAAAGTAAGTCCAACGGTCCTTGAATTCTGTTGGCCCTTATCTAACTCCAAGCACCTGCTGACCATTAGCTGGGAAGATTCCTATGCGCAGGAGTGTCAAACTCAAGGCCCGTGGGCTGGGATCGGTCTGTGAGGTGCTTAGATCTGGCCTGCCACCCTGGAAACAGCAAAGGACCAGCCCACGGTGCCTCTGCCAGCGAAAATAGAGCTCAGGGGGCCCTCATGCACCCCCAGCTCCATTTTTGCTGGCAGAGGGCTAGCAAAAACAAAACAAAAGGAGAAATGTTTCCCCTTTTGCGTTTGCGCATGCAAGAAGGAACAGGAAAGGAGAAAGGGAAAGTGGAAAGATAAAGAAAAGGAAGGAAGAGAGCAAGGAAGGAAAAATAAGGAAAGAGGGGAAGGAAGAAGAAAGGAGAATAAAGAGGGAAGGAAAAAGAAGAAAAGGAAGGAAGGAAGGAGATTATAATGAGAGTGGGGGAAGACGAGGTGCAACTTGAGCCAACAGAGATTGAGGGGGTGGCTTCGTTGGCTTCGGAGGAAAATGGGGAAGGCCAGAGCCTTTTAGGATTAGAACAGCTTGTAGACAAGGGAGGAACAGGGGCAGGATGAACATGAGAGACAGAGCTCAGGCAAGGAGCAAGGATCACCCACTCCTGATCCGAGAGCATGAAGAGTGGAGAGAAGGCGAGAACAGCACAGACTGAACAGGCTACTCGAGAGAAGAGTGCCCCATCCCTCTTCACAAGGCACACCTGGGGAATGAGATTTAAGGACCGTGATGGCGAACCTATGGCATGTGTGCCAAAGTGTTATGTGAAGCCATGTCGCACGGCACGCACGGCCTTGCCTGTTTGTCCTTCCGGGTTTCTGGTGCTCATGTGCACGTGACGATCAGCTGTCTTTTGCGTGCACAGCAGTGCTGAAAACAGGTGTGGTATACACGGCAACCAGCTGATCATCGGGTATGCATGCGTGCTAGAACCCGGACATTTGACTTTTCCGGAGCACCACTTCAACAAGTGCGTGCACACACAGGCTCCGATGGGGGAATGACAGGTCCTTTCTGGACCATTTTCGTAGACAGCCAGAGGACATTTTCCCCTCCGGAGGAAAATAATGCTGCTAATACTCTGCAGACTGAATAATACTTACACATGTATGAGATGCTGGTTTTCAATTGTATGTAGGTGCTGTTGCAATTAATAAAATCATCACAAGTCATTTAATCCATGATGGCTGAATTAACAGTAGCTTTTTGTCATTATGTTTTATTTCAGTTCACCAATATTATTATTAATTACATGTGTGTGCCGCTGAACTAATAGTACAACTGAAAATAGGGGATTGTTAGCATTTAAACTTTTGCAGTCTTTTTTTTTTTGACGAATTCCCATCTTTTTTAAATTTTGTTTTTCCACTAGCTGAATCTTATGGATTGCTCTGTGCTTAGTAAAATCTGAAAATCTAAGGCATGCATTCAACCGCCAGTCCCAAAGGTGCTTTTTCAAAATGCAATTGGACTTTTCTTTGTTTTTTTTCCTTAAAGACGTTTCTCTTCTCATCCAAGAAGTTTCTTCAGTTCTGAAGAAGAAGCTTCTTGGATGGAGAATTGAAGAAGCTTCTTGGATGAGAAGCGAAACGTTTTCAAAGGACAACAAAGAAAGTCCAGTTGCCTTTTGAAAATGCACCTTCGGGACAGCCATGACCTGGATGACTGAGAATCTCCATAGATACTTATTCAACTGTAGTCAAATGCTGAGGATATTCTTATGATTCAAAGGCTTCCAGCTTCTCTGGGCCCTGACCCGAGACAAAGGGCGAGTGGATGGTATGATTACCTTTGGTCAGCAGAGCGGGTGAGGCACGGAGGTGAGGTAAGGCAATTAGCTGGGCCGTGTGGCGAAAGCAACACATATAAGGCGGCTGGGTGGGGTGGGGGTGGGGGAGCGGGGTGTGGTGTGGTGTGGTGGGGTGGGCGGAGCAGGCGGGTGGATGGGCGGGCAGGCAAGCGGGCGGGACCGGGGCCAGTCAGAAGTAGTATTTGCCAGTTCGGTGAACCAGTTAAAGTTTCCGCTACTGGCTTGCCCGAACCGGTCCGAACCAGCTGAATACCACCTCTGGTTCCAAGTAATACACCCTTAGCAAACAAAACTCCAAGACAAGCAAGTTCCTCAAAGTACATTTTTTTTGGATATATCATATTGGCACAGACTGGTGAAAACCGACTCTAAAGGTTCCCGTGGTTTTCACCTAATTAAAAGTAATTTTTCACCCCCTTTTCAAAAAAAAATCAGTCACATGGTCCAATCAAGGTGCTGTCTGGTTGCTTGGAAACTTCACTCTTCCTCTTTTCAGCCACCTGTGGGAATGTCCTTGGTTCTCACTATTTTGTTTTGGCTACAAACGCCCAGCTATTTCTATTCCCCCCTCCCTCTCCCTCAGCCCCATTGTGGCAGCACTGAAGCCTCCAAGATGGCCTCAGTCAGGCCACCTTTAGAGTTGACACAGGGATTTAAAGACCTCATGGTTTTGTTTCCATGCTTTCTTCCACCCTGATGTGCCAGAACACACCATAATACTTTTCTTGCCATTGTTAGGTCTTGCACTTTAATATTTTGTCTAGCTTTGACACAGTTTTTGGATAATTCACTTTAGCTTCTGTAAGGTTAGTATCAGGGTTCCCACTGATACCCAAATTCTCCAACGAAGCAATTTCATGAGTTGTAGAGATCACTCCCCTCCGGCTACTGTGGGTAACCGCGGAGACGGCCTTGACAAAGATATGGCTGGAATGTGCTTTTGTTTTGACTGACGTGCTGACGTGCTGCAGAGTTTGTTTTCCCATCCCCCTTGCCTATGGCAACTCAAGAGCAGGCCAGGGATGCTTTATGAGTTGACATTTAGAATTGTCATGACTTTCTCTGCACGTTCCTACCATCTCAACTTAATGCACTAATTCCTCTGATTGATTAGTGATCAAATCCTGGACAGATGTTGCCCTTGAAAAAACTGCAAGTTCATTTTGGAAGGCAGCATCCAATCTCCTCCTTGATTTGGCAGGCACTATGGGTAGTCCTCGATTTACAACCATTCATTTAGTGACCATTTCAAGTTACAACAGCAATGAAAAAAGTGACTTATGACCGTTTTTCACACTTCCAAGCTTTGCACCATCTCCGTAGTCACATGGTCAAAATTCGAAAACTTGGCAACTGGCTCATATTTATGACGCTTGCACTGTCCGGGGGTCATATGATCTCCTTTTGCGACCTTCCAACAAGCAAAGTCAAGAGGGAAGCCAGATTCATTTAAAAAGCGTATTACTAATTTAACAACTGCAGTGATTCACTTAACCGCTGTGGCGAGAAAGGTCATAAAATGGGGCCAAACTCATTTAACAACTGTCTCACTTAGCAACAGACATTTTTGAGCTCAATTGTGGTCTTAAGTCGAGGACTGTCTGTAGTAGATACTAAGAAAGTTTTACTTTAATTACTTCCTGCATTTCCGGAGCTGGCAACATATTATTCTGCCAATTATTCACTTCATGTTTTTCCCCCTCCGAAAGGCTATGGACTTATATGCTTCTTTAATAATTGTTCTAAATCGACCGCTATTTTTTTCCCCCCAGTTGACCCCAAGTTTGAATATCACAGAAGGAAAATCTTAGCTTAATCTCTCCACTCACCATTTCGATATTGTACATAATATCCAAGTTTCCTCCTAGCGGTTATTTCCTGGTTTTGGTCACATTACAAAAAAGATGTTGAGACTTTGGAAAAAGTGCAGAGAAGAGCAACTGAGATGATCAAAGGCCTGGAGAACTAAAACATATGAAGAAGGGCTGCAGGATTTGGGTTTGGCTAGTCTAGAGAAAAGAAAGACTAGGGGTGACATGATAGCGGTATTCCAGGATTTGAGGGGCTGTCACAAAGAAGAGAGGGTCAAATTATTCTCCAAAACACCCAAGGGCAGGACAAGAAACAACAGATGGAAACTAATCAAGGAGAGAAGCAACCTGGAATTAAGAATGCTGCATCCAGTTTTGGTCGCCATGATGTAAAAAAGATGTGGAGACTTTAGAAAGTGCAGAGAAGAGCAACAAAGATGATTAGAGGAATGGAGGATAAAACATACAAAGAACGGTTGCAGGAATTGGGTATGTCTAGTTTAATGAAAAGAAGGACTAGAGGAGACATGATAGCAGTGTTCCAATATCTCAGGGGCTGCCCCAAAGAAGTGGGAGTCAAGCTATTCTCCAAAGCAGCTGAGGGCAGGACAAGAAGCAATGGGTGGAAACTAATCAAGGAGAGAAGCAATCTAGAACTGAGGAAAAATTTCCTGACATTGAGAACAATTAACCAGTGGAACAACTTGCCTCCAGAAGTTGTGGATGCTCCAACACTGGAAGTTTTTGAGAAGATGTCGGATAACCATTTGTCTGAAATGGTACAGGATCTCCTGCTTGAGCAGGGGGCTGGACTAGAAGACCTCCAAGGTCCCTTCCAGCTCTATTCTGATCCTGATACAATTAAAACAAACTCCATGCGCTGTCTTTTATAACCCACATTCTTCGTCTGAACTAGTTGGCGAACTGTCCTAATTATCCCAGAACGGCCTAAAATAGAAACAAATATTTTCTGATAAGCAAGAATTGTTGCCATAGTAACTGTACTTAACTACTTTCTCACTGCATGATTAAGGCTAGGAGATGCTGTGAAATTGGAGGGGGGAGGGATTGGTTTCCTGATTTTATTTATTTATTTTTATCTATATTTCATATTTCTTAACCACCCACCTCCCACCTTCCCCCCTGCAAAATGTTTGGTGGCTGTGACAGCTATTTGGAGTAATGAAATCCAGAAACCCTCTGCTTTTTTTTTTTCAAAATTAGGCCGTTGGGCCAAACTGCATTATTTTTTAATTTCTTCAGGAAAAAAAAAATAGGTTGAAAGACACATGTCCAGTAGAATGCGGATTTTGACACCAGAATGGCTTTTCAGCTGGGCTGCAAGAAATCACTAGAAGCAGATTCAATAGAGTTTTTAGTACAGGTAGTCCTCGATATGGTGGCTCAGTGGGTAAGACGCTGAGCTTGTCGATCAAAAGGTTGGCAGTTCAGCGGTTCGAATCCCTAGTGCCGCATAACGGGGTGAGCTCCCGTGACTTGTCCCAGCTTCTGCCAACCTAGCAGTTCGAAAGCACGTAAAAAAATGCAAGTAGAAAAACAGGGACCACCTTTGGTGGGAAGGTAACAAGAGTCCCGTGCGCCTTGGGCGTTGAGTCATGCCGGCCACATGACCACGGAGACGTCTTCGGACAGCGCTGGCTCTTCGGCTTTGAAACGGAGCTGAGCACCGCCCCCTAGAGTCGGGAACGACTAGCACGCATGTGCGAGGGGAACCTTTACCTTTAGTCCTCGACATATGGCCACAATTGAGCCCAAAATTTCTGTTGCTGAGTGAGACATTTGTTTCACTCCATTTTACGACCTTTCTTGCTACAATTGTTAAATTGATTAGTTAGTAATCTGGTTGTTAAGTGAATCTGGCTTCCCCATTGACTATGCGTGTCAGAAAGTCGCAAAAGGGGATCGTGTGATCCCAGGACGCTGCAACGGTCATAAGTAAGAACCAGTTGCCCAGCATCTGAATTTTGATCACAGGATCATGGAGATGCTGCAGCGGTCATAAGTGTGTGAAATGGTCATAAGTCACTTTTTTCAATGCTGTTGTAACTTTGAATGGTCACTAAGTGAACTGTTGTAAGTCGAGGACTGCCTGTATAATGGATGCAGGAATTGGGGATGTCTAGTTTAATGATAAGAAGGACTAGGGGTGACATATGATAGCAGTATTCAAATATTTGAGGGGCTGCCCCAAAGAAGAGGGAGTCAAGCTATTCTCCAAAGCACCTGAGGGTAGAACAAGAAGCAATGGGTGGAAACTAATCAAGGAGAGAAGCAGCTTAGAACTAAGGAGAAATTTCCTGACAAGTAGAACAATTAACCAGTGGAACTGCCTGCCTCTAGAAGTTGTGGGTGCTCCATCCCTGGAAGTTTTTAAGAAGAGATTGAACAGTCATTTGTCTGAAATGGTATTTGGTCTCCTGCTTGAACAGGGGGTTAGACTAGAAGTCCTCCAAGGCCCCTTCCAACTCGGTTACCCTGTTAATGCGTGGACACGTTTTTCAGGATTTTAACATTGCGCTGGCAGCTTCCTTTCTTCCTATCTTCGGGGAACAAATCCCCAGACAAATCAAACCCATCATTGCAAGCAGAATGCTCATCCTTTTGTAACCCTTTCGCCGGCCACGTCGTAGCCCAGTCCTCTTTCAAATGGGCACCTTTCAAACCCGCTGCTTGCCCCCACGGCCCTTGAAATAAATCTGAAACCGAGAAAGGAAAATATTTGTAGCTCAGGGTTGAAAGGAGAGAGGTCCTTGAATGCTCTCTGAGCTTGGCTGTTTCCTTGCAGATGTTTCATTACCCAACCTAGGTAATATTGTCAGTGTTAGAAGGGAGGGGTGTTTGTGGAGAGGAGGAGGAGGAGGAGGAGGAGGAGGAGGAGGAGGAGGAGGAGGATGGCTGAGGGGTCCTTGGTGGTCTCTGAGCTTAATTGTTTTCTTGTAGACATTTAACTATCCAACTAGGTAAAATCATCAGTGCTAGAAGGAAATGAGGGAGGAGGAGGAGGAGGAGGAGGAGCAGGAGGAGGAGAATGAATATGGGGTCCTTGGTGCTCTCTGAGCTTGGTTGTTTTCTTGCAGACATTTCACTACCCAACTAGGTAACATCATCATGCTAGAAGAGAGTGGGATTTGCAGAGAGAGGAGGAGGAAGAGGACAATGACGACTGAGGGGTCCTTGGTGCTCTCTGAGCTTGGTTGTTAACTTGCAGATGTTTCATGACCCAAACTAGGTACAGATAGTCCTCGACTTACAACAGTGACTGTTCAAAGTTGACACTGAAAAAAGTGACTTATGAACCATTTTTCACACTTACCACCATTGCAGTATCTCCATCACAATGCAGATGCTTGGCAACTGATTCATATTTATGATGGTTGCAGTGTCCTTTGGTGACCTTCTTACCTTCTTACAAGCAAAATCACCACTTCTTTGGTGACCTTCTTACAAGCAAAATCAATGGGGAAGCCAAATTCACTTAACAGCTGTGTTCCTCACTTAACAGGAGGAGGAGGAGGAGGAGGAGGAGAAGCAGCCTTTGGTGCTCTCTTGAGCTTGGTGGTTTTTTTGCAGATGTTTCATTACCCAAACTAGTGTTAGAAGAAATATCCTTCTGGGTTCAGCTCCAAGTGGGGAAAAAGACACTGGAAACATGGAGACTGCTTGGAAAGATGGTTTAATGGTGGACAGGATCACAGGCTTGAGTTCCTGAACAGAAAAAGGGCAGATACAGCGAGTCTCTGGGTTTTATGCCCTCTCTGGGCTCTGAACTTCCTGGGGCATAGGAAGAGTATCCTGATTGGTTGTCAGACTTCCAGGGGGTGGGGGTCTTAGCTAGCCCTGCTGGCTGATGTAATCTTCCCAGGTGCCATGTGATGAATTTCTGTCCTAGATGGGTCCCATTGTCTTGCAGATGAGGCCCATTGATAACGATTGAGTTTCTGCCTCTGGCCCATTAACAAAAGGGTGGGGGGCAGGAAGGTGAGAGCTGCTTTGTCTTTAAAACATGCTTCTCTTCTCCATTTCTCAACCAGGGGAACATAATATTCTGCCTTTTTAATATTTCCTAAAATATTTCATTCTTCCAGGAAAGGGGTGGATGCTAACTTCCTACACTAGGTGACACCATCATTGCTTGAAATTTCCTAGTTTGGGTAATGAAACGTCTGCAAGAAAAACAACCAAGCTCAAGAGAGCATCGAGGACTCCTCAAATCTGAAAACCAGCTAAGGAGGCAGAGGCCAACCGGAAGTGGATTTCATGGGTCAGGGAATGAAGGTCTCTGCCTTGCCAAAGTTGTATTAATGGGATGTGGGCTTGCCATGTGCCAGTCCAGTGCTTGCCCTACATGCTACCATGGCATGGGAGAGGCATGGTGGAGGCCAGTCCGAAATCCTTGCTTAATCTCCCATTGAACCGGCCGGATCCAAATGCACCAGCCGTCCGTGGTCTTTCCAGGCTGACATTCCTTGAATTCTTTTTAGGAGATATTTGACAGCATCTGGAAAGCAGTTGCAAGCCCTCTTTGCTGCTCCATCCTCCCCCCCCCCCCATCTTTCCTGCAAGGCAGTAAGGCGTTCAGCTGCACCTCTGCAGTTCTTTCCCTTCCCACAAGCCTCTGTGGCAGCCAACCCCCCTCCCGTTCCCATGGCAACAGGGATGGTGATGCTTACTGGAGCTGACAGTGTCCCAATTTAACTCCCCCCTTCCCTCCCCCCCTCCCTCCCTTGCCAGCCCAGCCCAGCCTTCTTCTCAACACCCCACCTCCCTCCCCCCTACCATCTCGTCCCAACCCCCTTCTGCCAGATCAGGCGTGCAGTTCCCGGGGAAGGCAGCAGGGGGCAGCACTTCTTCAGAGCTGCCGCAAGGAAGGGGACCAAAACTCTTGTTAGGAAAAAAGTGACTTGGAAACGTCGAGGATGGATGGACGGGGCTTAAATGGGGGTTTGGCTTGGCCGGTCTGTCGTTTGGAAGGCGATCTTGGAGAAGGTTGTTGGCCCGGCTGGAAAGCGACGTGGGTCGGGCTCAGAGGGCCTGTTGCCCCGTTTGCATTTCTGCACAACTCGTCGTAAAGCAAGCCGAGCCGTCCCCACCGTCGGAAGCCCGTCCAGCTGTCCTCGCCTTGCAACTAGAAAGCAACCCGCCTGGCCCGCGAATGCACCTGGGTTGCCTGCGTGGTCGACCGCGTGGGAAATGTCACCCGGGAGAGGGAGGGGAGGAAACACCCGCGGGTTGCCTGCCTGCTCGGATTTGCACGTGTGAAAGAGAGATTGGGATTCAGAATTGCAGCTTTTCTTCCACAGATCAACTCCTCTGCTCCCAGATCAGGATGTAATTTCTCGATAGGTTGGAGGGGGAGGAGGAGGCACGTTTGCAAGAAATCTTTCTAAAAAATCGGAGTTTTGGAGGGACTTTTGAAGCGGTCTAGGTTGGGTTCAGGGAGGAGGAGGAGGAGGAGGGAAAGGGAGGAGGAGGAGAAGAAAGAGGGAAGGGGAGAAGGAGGGGGAAGTGGGGAGGAGGAGAAGGAAGAATAGGAGGAGGAGGAGGAGGAAGAGGGAAGGAGGAGAAGGAAGAAGAGGAGAAGGAAGAAGAGGAGGAGGAGGAAGAGGGAAGGAGAAGGAGGGGAAGGGGGAAGGAGGAGAAGGAAGAAGAGGAGGAAGAGGGAATGGGAGAAGGAGGGGGAAGCAGGGAGGAGGAGAAGGAAGAATAAGAATAGGCGATTTTCTTTTGCTTTTCACAAGGATTTTGTACTACACGCGCACACACACATACATAAATGCACGCACATACCAAAAATATACACATACGCCACCAAACTAGCAAGCCGCTGACTTGTGGTGCTTTGCTGAAGTTATTATTATTATTAATAATAATAATAGCAAAAGCACTTTGACTTACGTACTGCTTCACAGTGCTTTCCAGCCCTCTCTAAGCGGTTTACAGAGTCAGCATCTTGGCCCCAACAATCCGGGTCCTCATTTTAAGAGACCTGGAAAGGATGGAAGCCTTGATAACAAGCAGCATGTTGGTAATATTATTGTTATTCCAACATTGGCAGTTAGGTGCCTTTATAGTTTTTGTATTTCAACTGCTAAAACGACATTGTGTAAAGGAATTTTATTTTCTTAATGACCTTCATTTGTTAAAGCAAAGACCAAACAACAACAACAAAACAGCTTCCAAGTTTACCTGTTGTTTCGTTTGTTGTTTTGAACATTTTAATTTTACAGGTTTTAAAATGATTTTCTATGTCTTTTGAGTTTCTATTGGGAGCTGTCCAGAGTTGGCTGAAAGATGGGCTGCAAATATAAATGTTTTAAATAATAAATAAAATAAATCTAAATGGGGGGAAATTCTAGTTTCAGAGGTCTGGTTGGAATTCCTACCTGTATTTATTTCTGTTTGTTATCAGCCTACGTTTCATTTCTACAAAAGAAAAAAAAAAGCAGAGCATCTGATGCAGGGGTGGGTTCTAATTTTTTTTACTACCGGTTCTGTGGGCGTGGCTTATTTTGTGGGCGTGGTTTGATGGTCATGTGACAATTCTTTAGGATTTAGCAGAGATACTGGTCTACCAGGCTTTTAATTGCTTGCAGAGCTGTACCGGTCTATTTGTTCTTGGAGCGTTCCGATCTACCCATTTGTTTTTCGAGGCACTGGTCTACCCATTTGTTTTTGGAGGCACCAGTCTACTCGTTTGTTTTTGGAGGCACCGGTCTACTCGTTTGTTTTTGGAGGCACCGATCTACCCGTTTGTTTTTGGAGGCACCGGTCTACTCGTTTGTTTTTGGAGGCACCGATCTACCCGTTTGTTTTTCAAGGCACCAGTCTACTCATTTGTTTTTGGAGGCACCGGTCTACCCATTTGTTTTTGGAGGCACCAGTCTACTCGTTTGTTTTTGGAGGCACCGGTTTACCCATTTGTTTTTGGAGGCACCGGTCTACTCGTTTGTTTTTGGAGGCACCGGTCTACTCATTTGTTTTTGGAGGCACCGGTCTACCACCACACTGCCTTTTAACACTGATCAGCTGTAGGGCTGATTTGAAGCCCCAGGGCAAGAGTTTAAATTTTTTTTTTTCTTCTAGCTGATCAGCTGGGACTCAGGAGGCAGCGAATAGATTGGGGGCGGGGCCAAATAAAAGGTAAGAATAACACAGGGGCGGGCAGCTCCCGAACAAAGAGAACCGGTTCGGTGACGTCATATCGTCACCGCTACCGGCTCGGCCGAACTGGGCTGAACTGGGAGGAACCTACCACTGCTCTGATGACACCGAAGTAACAAAAAAATAATAAAACCACTGCATCCATAAAAGAAAGGGGGAACTCATTCCTTTACCCCCTTTTGCATCGAACAGTAGTGAGACGTCGTTATTTATCGAGGAGTAAAAATAAAATTAAGTAACAGAGTCGCTCACATGCTTCCCAGATTAAAAATTGCTGGATGTGCCTTAGCAAAGAAGCAACATCAATGTCTCAGATGTGACTTTACATCCTGATCTCACCTGAGATTATGAAATTTGTTGCTCTATATCCAGGATGGCGAACCTATGCCATGCGGAGCCTTCTCGGTGGGCACGTGCACCGTTGCCAGCTGCTCTTCTGGTTTCCAGCGCCTGGCAGCTGGTCTTCGCGGGCGCCGGAGTGCTGGAAAATGGCTTGAAAATGGCCTAAAATCAGGCCAGTTTTGGAGTCTTTTCTGGGCCTTTTTCAGACCATTTTCCAGGCTGTTTTCAGGGCCATTTTCAGGCCTCTTGGGGGGCTGTTTTCAGGCTGTTTTTTGGGGAGGCCAAAACCAGCCCCAAAATGGCCTGAAAATGGCCCGAAAAACAGCCAGAAAATGGCCAAAAACTGGCCCCATAACAGGCATGCGTACGCTGGCCAGCTGGTCTTCAGGTTTTCAGTACACCGGCGCGCATATATCAGTGGAGGGTTGCCCCCGGTTTGGACCGGTTTGCAAGAGGCCCCGCCCACCGCCCCAGATGTCATCATCAGCTGGTCTGCGCATGCACAGAAACAAGGGGCGTGTGCGAGCAAAGTGTGCGTGCATGCGCGATCCCGTTGCCAACTGGTGGTAAAGGTAAGTAACGGTTTGGGCACTCAGTGCTGAAAAGATTTGCCATTACTGCTATATATTAACTCCCGCTGGATGGGAAACATCGTTGGGAAAGTGGTTATGGAGCAGAATATTTAAATGAAAAAAAAGAGAGTTTGATCCAAGAAGCTTCTCTTAAACACAAGACTGCGAGGGTCAGTTTCAACAATCCTTCCACCCACGGGTGCATAACTGACAGCTGGATTTCCAACGGTTGATATTCCTTTGTCAGGTTCAAGGGTCAACAATACATTTTCCCCAAAGAGATTTGATAGTGTTTCCTTAAGGTGCCGGGCAGTGGTGAAATGCAAAATTTGTTACTACCGGTTCTATGGACGTGGCTTGGTGGGGTGTGTGTAATGTGACTGGGTGGGCATGGCCAACTTTTTTTAAAAAAACTTTTAAAAGCATTTTTTCTACAACCTCTTCGGCTGAAGAGGTTGCAGAAAAAATGCTTTTAAAAGCCTCTGATGATCAGGCAACTCAGCTGGGGATCGTCAGAGGCTTTTAAAAGCATTTTTTTCTACAGCCTCTTCGGCCAAAGAGGTTACAGAAAAAAATGCTTTTAAAACCCTCTGACGATCCCAGCTGAGCCGCGCAATCATCAGAGGCTTTTTTTTTTACTTTGAAAAGCATTTTTTCGGCCGAAGAAGTTGTAGAAAAAATGCTTTTAAAAGTTTTTTAAAAAAGCCTCTGATGATCACACGGCTCAGCTGGGCATGGGGTGGGGTGGGGGGCACAGGGATTTTTGCTACCGGTTCTCTGAACCACCCACCTCCATCGCTACCTGATCGGGTGATCCGGTTCGAACCGGGAGCATTTCACTCCTGGTGCAGGGGATTTTAGGAGAAGGACAGGCCTGGGGGGTGGAGTCAAGAGAGGTTTCAGCCTGGAGTTTTTAATGTTCCCACAAACGGTAGGAATTGATCTTTGAAAAAAACCCTCATTGGTGGTGGGGCTTTCAAATGGTAATATTTTGAAAAACAGTATTGCTTTGGAATTAGTACTACTTTTTTTTTTTTTTTAAAAGGATGTGCTTTGGCTACATGTCTTTCTCTGATGAAAAGGGGAAAAGAGGAAAAGGGTCAACTATGGGGTAGAGTCAGGTGTGTGGTGTGGGTGACGGCTTCATGTTAGTTATATTCCACACCTGGAATCCTGCATCCAATTTTGGTCACCACGTTACAAAAAAGACGTTGAGACTTTGGCAAAAGTGCAAAGAAGAGCAACTAAAGATGACTAAAGTTCTGGAGACAAAAATATATGAAGAACGGTTGCAGGATTTGGGTTTGGCTAGTCTAGAGAAATGAAGGACTGGGGGGGGGGCATGAGAGCAGTATTCCAGGATTTGAGAGGTTGCCACAAAGAAGAGGGGTTCAACTTATTTTCCAAAGCACCAGTAGGCAGGACAAGAAACCATGGATGAAAACTAATCATGGAGAGAAGCAACCTGGAATTGAGGAGAAACTTCCTAACAGTGAGGACAATTAACCAGTGGAACAGAAGTTGCCTTTAGATGTGGATGCTCCATCACTGAAGGTTTTTAAGAAGAGTCTGGACAGTCACTTGTCTGAAATGGTACAGGATCTCTTGTTTGAGTAGGGGGCTAGACTAGAAGACCTCCAAAGTCCCTTCCAGCTCTATTCTGATTCTAATGTTTTGTTTTGTTTTAATTACTGATGCTATAAAAAAAGTCCCTGTCAGCGGGACTGGTTAAAATGTGCCCATGTTGGTGAGGAAGGACAGGCTGAGGCTGGAGGTGGAGTCAAGAGAAGAAGCAGCTTAGAGTCATTAAGTTCTCACAAGCAACCCAAGTCCAACCCTTCTTGAATTCTGTTCACTCTTATCCAATTTAGCGCCAATTTAGTGCTGACCATTGATTGACTAGATTCTTGTGTATAGAGTGAAAATCGGTTTGAAAATTTGAAAATCGCCCAGAAGTTACTTTTTTCAGTGCCGCTGTAACTTTGAATGATCACTAAATGAATAGTCGTCTCAAAGGTGCTTTTTAAAAGAGGCAACTGGACTTTCTGGGTTTTCTCTGAAGATGTTTCACTTCTCATCTATGAAGCTTCTTCAGCTCTGACTGGATGGTGGGGAATGGAAGGATTGATACTCCTTGCAGACAGCTTGTCATTTGCGTCCTTTTAGAGAGTCGCTGAGGCCACTTGGAGGTTTATCTGTGACCTCAGAGTCACACGAGTGGTGCAAATGGGTGTGGAGCAGGGGTGTTATTCAGCAGGTTCTGACAGGTTCTGAAGAACCGGTAGCGGAAATTTTGGGTAGTTTGGAGAACCGGCAAATACCACCTCTGGCTGGCCCCGGAGTGGGGTGGGAATGGAGGTTTTGCAATACCTCCATTGCAAGAGCCTTGGATAGTACAATGGTCTAAAACTCTGTTATTAACATCAGCTGCCTGCAATTATTGCAGGTTCGAATCTCACCAAGGCTCAAGGTTGACTCAGCCTTCCATCCTTTCTAAGGTAGGTAAATTGAGGACCCAGTTTGTGGGGGCAATAAGCTGACTTTGTAAATATACAAAAGTATGAAGGCTATTGCTTAGCGCATTGTAAGCCGCCCTGAGTCTCCGGAGAAGGGCGGCATATAAATCAAATTAAAAAAAAAAACCCTTCCCCCAGGAGTGGGGTGGGAATGGGGATTTTGCAGTATCCTTCCTCTGCCACACCCACCAAGCCACGCCCATAGAACTGGTAGTAAAAAAAATTGAATTCCACCACTGGTGTGGAGCCTTCTTGGAACTGCTGAAAGGACTGTGGTGTAGACTGGAGATAGATGGTGTTGTATCTTTCCCCCTCTGTTAAGAGAGGGCTGTTCAATTTTGACATAGATGGCCTCTTGGACCCCTCTTTCAAACCAGCGGTCCTCTCTGTCCAAAATGTGGAGTTTGCTGTCTTCAAAAGAGCGGCCTTTGTCTTTCAAATGCAGATGGACTGCTGAATCTTGTCCTGATGGGTTTGTTCTGCTATGTTGGGCCATGCGTTTATGAAGTGATTGTTTTGTTTCCCCAATGTACAAATCGGCACATGGCTCACTGCATTGTACTGCAAATACTACATTGCTCAGTTTCTGTCTGGGTGTTTTATCCTTGGGGTGGATAAGCTTCTGCCTTAGTGTATTCTTGGCTTTGAAGTGTGTTGGCTGAAGGTCCTCCTGAGCTGTCTGCAAGAGTATAAATCCTTCCATTCCTCCCCCTTCCAGTCAGAGCAGAAGAAGCTTCTTGGATGAGAAGCGAAACATCTTCAGAGAAAAACCAGAAAGTCCACTTTCCTCTTGAAAAAAAGCAGCTTTGGGACAGCCATGACCTGGATGACTGAGAATCTCCACAGACATTTAACCAAATGATTGTTAAGTTGAGGACCGCCCATATTTATTTTTGCTTTAATTTTCAGTCCTGAAATGTCTTTTGATTTGAATTAGATTAATTTAGTTGGATCTTCTGCTTCTATTCTGCTTCTATGACTGGAGTTCCACTTTGTTTGTGCCTAGGTTTTAAAAAGCTGTCAGAATCATGACATGCAGGCTTTTTAAATAAATACACTGACAAATTTCTCAGATATCCAAAGATTATGACTTTTTTTTCCAGTAGAAATGCTGGGTTTTGTGTGTGTGTGTGTGTGTGTGTGTGTGTGTTTTGCTTTGGGCCTTACCCTAATCTCTCCGCAAAGTTTGCAAGGAAAAATTAATCCTCTTTCTCGTCCCTCTCCTTAATTTCAAACCTTCTCAAGAGAGGAGGAGAAAAAAATTTTTTTTTTCTTTTGGGTAGCTCTAAGGAAATAAGCTGCCACCTTTATGATTCTTTGTTAGATTTATATCCCACCTGACAAGGATTTTCAAGGTGGCTGACAGCAAGATAAAAGTACATTCAAAACACGACAATTAAACCATCAGTAACCAAACTTAAAAGTCATTTATTTTATTGTGTATTTATTTTTAATGCCTTGCTGTCAAAGCAATTCGAACGTCGGGAGAAGCCGAGAGACCGTCAAAACAATGAAAGACGATGAAAAGGTTACCTTAAGGAGGACCTGGCTCCATTTTTAAAAGCGAAAGCCAAAACAGAGAGGGAAAGAGAGACTAACACCCTTCGGGAATGACATAGAAGGAGTTGGAGCATTCCTGCATGTCTGAAAATAAGCATATAAAGGTAGTCCTCGACTTATGGCCACAACCGAGCCCAACGTTTCTGTCGCTAAGTGAGACAGTTTTTTAAAGTGAGTTTTGTCTCTTTTTGTGATCTTTTTTTTTGCCGCAGCTGTTAAATGAATCACTGCAGTTGGGTATGTCTAGATTAATGAAAAGAAGGACCAGGGGGGCTGCCCCAAAGAAGAGGGAGTCAAGCTATTCTCCAAAGCACCTGAGAGCAGGATAAGAAGCAATGGGTGGAAACTAATCAAGGAGAGAAGAAACTTAGAACTAAGGAGGAATTTCCTGACACTTAGAGCAATTAATAAGTGGAACAACTTGCCTCCAGAGGTTGTGAATGCTCCAACACTGGAAGTTTTTAAGAAGAGGTTGGATAACCATTTGTCTGAAGTGGTGTAGGGTTTCCTGCCTAAGCAGGGGGTTGGACTAGAAGACCTCCAAGGTCCCTTCCAACTCTATTATTCTGTTCTAAGTTAATACCATGGTTGTTAAGTGAATCTGGCTTCCTCATTGACTTTGCTTGTCAGAAGGTCGCAAAACATGACATCCGGGACATGGCAACCGTCATAAATACGAGTCAGTTGCCAAGCATCTGGGTTTTTTTTTTCTTTCAATCCGTATCAATCGTTTTTTTGTTGTTGTCTATAACAGGGCATCAAACTCAAGGCCCATGGGCCAGATGAGGCTCACGGGTGCTTAAATCTGGCTCACGGAGCCGGCCTGGAAATAGCAAAGGACCAGCCCGCAGTACCTCAGGCAGCCAAAACTGGGTGCAGGGCAGTGGTGAAATTCAAATTTTTTTACTACCGGTTCTGTGGGCGTGGCTTGGTGGGTGTGGTATTGCTTGCTGGGTATGGCTTGGTGGGTGTGGTAGGGGAAGGATACTGCAAAATCTCCATTTCCATCCTACTCTGGGACCAGCCAGAGGTGGTATTTGTCAGTTCTCTGAACTACTCAATTTTTCCGCTACCGGTTCTCCGAACTACTCAAATTTTCTGCTACCGGTTCCCTGAACTACTCAAATTTTCCGCTACCAGTTGTCCTAACTTCTCAAAATTTCTGCTATTGGTTCTCCAAACTACTCAAATTTTCCGCTACCGGTTCCCCGAACTACTCAAAATTTCCACTACCAGTTCTCCGAACTACTCAGAAGTAGTACGGGGGTTCGAATCCCTAATGGCACGTAACGGGGTGAGCTCCCGTTACTTGTCCCAGCGTCTGCCAACCTAGCAGTTCGAAAGCACATAAAAATGCAAGTAGAAAAATAGGGATCACCTTTGGTGGGAAGGTAACAGCGTTCCGTGCGCCTTTGGCGTTGAGTCATGCCGGCCACATGACCATGGAGACGTCTTCGGACAGCTTGTTTGTTTGCTTATATTCCACTTATAGAAATATTCCATACTCCTAAGCAGGGGGTTGGACTAGAAAACCACCAAGGTCCCTTCCAACTCTCTTCTCTTCTCTTCTCTTATAAATTTTAATTAATTAATTCAATTAATTTTATTAATTTTATAAACGAAGTGCAGGGAAGTCATCTTTGAGTCTCTCTGGGTCTGTCTGTCTGTCTATCTATTTTTCACCTCATCTCTCTCTCTCTCTCTCTCTCTCTCTCTCTCTCTCTCTCTCTCACTAGCACTGATGATGTTACCTAATTAGGAAATGAAATGTCTACAAGAAAACAAGCAAGCCCAGAGAGCACCAAGGACCCTTAATATCTATATCTACCTACCTACCTACCTACCCCCCTCTCTCTCTCCATCCATCTATCTACCTATCTGTATTTATCTATCCATCTATTTATCTCTATGTATCTATATATCCATCCCCATATCTGTTTATCATCGAGCTGTATCATCTTTCTGTGTCTTTCAATCTATATCTTTCTATTCGTCTTTCATTTTTCTCTGTCTCTCTAAATACCTGTCTCTATCATTTGTCTATTTCTTTCTATCTATCTATGTCTACCTATCATTTATCTTTCGATTTGTCATCACTCTCTACTTATGTATCTATCTCTATCTATCTCAAATGAAGAACCAACAAATTTGAGAGATGGGATTTCATCAAATACAAACCAGACATGGGTTTGCAGCAAGCCGTTCCCCGCTGCTTAATTGGTTCTTGGAAATTTCTCCCTATTCCCAGGTTGCTTCTCTCCTTGATTAGTTTCCATCCGTTGCTTCTTGTTCTGCCTTCAGGTTTTTTAAATTTATTTTTATTTTTATTTTTATTTCCAATTTCTATACCGCCCTTCTCCCTGAGGACTCAGGGCGGTGTACAGCCAGAAATAAAAACACGAAATATAAATATTAAGACAATTAAAATATATATAAATTTGGCTACAAAATTTAAAACTCACAAACCAATTAAAATTTAAAATTTCTTCTTAAGCCAGCCCGGCTTGTTGGAAAAAATGTGTTTTGAGGGCACGGCGGAAGGCACTGAGGTCATGAATTCTCCTTATCTCCGGGGGCAACTGGTTCCAGAGAGTGGGTGCCCCCACAGAGAAGGCTCTCCCCCTGGGGGTCACCAGCCTACATTGTTTGGCTGATGGCACCCTGAGGAGGCCCTCTCTGTGGGAGCGCACGGGTCGATGGGAGGTCATCGGTGACAGCAGGCGGTCTCGGAGATAACTAGGCCCTATGCCATGGAGCGCTTTAAAGGTGATCACCAACACCTTGAAGCGCACCCGGAAGACCACTGGAAGCCAGTGCAGCTCGCGCAGGAGCGGTGTTATGTGGGAGCGCCATGCTGCTCCCGTCACTACCCGCGCGGCCGCGTTCTGGACCAGTTGGAGCCTCCGGGTGCTCTTCAAGGGGAGCCCCATGTAGAGAGCGTTACAGTAGTCTAGGCAAGAGGTGACAAGGGCGTGAGTGACTGTGCACAGGGAATCCCGATCAAGAAAGGGCTGCAACTGGCGAATCAGGCGAACCTAACAAAAGGTCTCCCTGGCTACAGCCGTCAGATGTTCCTCCAAAGACAGCTGCCTATCCAGGAGGACTCCCAGATTGCGAGCCCTTTCCGCAGGGGCCAAAGACTCGCCCCCGATAGTCAGTGATGGAGTCAACTGACTATATCGGGATGCCGGGAACCACAGCCACTCCGACTTGGACGGGTTGAGCTTGAGTTTGTTTCTCCCCATCCAGATCCGCACGGCTTCCAGGCACTGGGACATCAATAAAGTAACTTTTCCCAATGTAAGTGCTTCTTTTTCCAAAAATGTAATAAACAGTGACTAAACCAGGGGTCTGCAACCTTAAATACTCAAAGAGCCATTTAGACCCATTTCCCACAGAAAAGAAAACACCGGGAGCTGCAAAACCTGGGTGGGCATGGCCAACTCGATGTCACTCCCTTCTACCAGTCACATGACCCCCCCTAGCCACGCCTACCCAGCCAGTCATTAGGGCAGAGAACCAGTTGTTAAAAAACACCGGGAACCACAAAATCTTTTTGACACCTCTCTCTCTCCCCTCCCTCTCTCCCTCCCCCCTTTCTCTCTGTATCTCTCTATGTCTCTCACTCTCCCCCTCTCTCTGTATCTCTCTGTCTCTGCCCTGGCCGCTTCTTCATCCCCCACCGTCACCCTTACCGTCTCAGGCCAAGCGAGAAGTGACTGGGAGGGGAGGGCGAGGGGTGGAGCCAGCCAGTGGTGGGATCACCTGACAGGGAGCCACAGCAGAGGGCCCAAAGAGCCACATTCGGCTCTGGAGCCACAGGTTGCTGACCTCTGGACTAAACGAATGAGTGTAGGACTATCTGTACTGTTTTCTAATACAGGAAGTTTTGGTTTATTGTTTAATATTGGGCCAGGTAACATCTGCCTGCATTCTGAACTAGCCCAGTTCAGATAGAGATTGATTACTTTAATGAAGCTAAAATGAACAGTCTGGTTTTAGTGGTCATCCCAGAGGCTAATGTACTTCCTAATTGAAATAACCTTTTCAGGGAATAAATAAATACACCTTTAGTATGTGTGTGACATGGTGATTGTCAAAAACAAGTCGCATTTCATTTCTAGGAAAGAAACCCACTCTGAGCATCAAAGTACCCTTACCTCAAAAGGTCAAATTGGTGACATTAGCACATTGATCACAGTTCTTTAGAAGGTCATCGTCATGTTCTCAGAAGGACTCACGTCTGAGTTTTCTTCAGTTAACGCTAAAGTCAGGGACAGAGGAAGTGAAAACTGCTTCTGATCAAATAAAATCATGTGATTGGAATGGAATAGAACAGAAATAAGGAATAAAATAGAATAGAATAAGAATAGAATAGAATAGAATAGAATAGAATAGAATAGAATAGAATAGAATAGAATAGAATAGAATAGAATAGAATAACAGAATAGAAATAAGGAATAGAATAAGAATGAGAATGGAATGGAATAAAATGGAATGGAATAAAATATGTGTATGTACATACACACAGAGACATATATATACAGACATACCAGAGGTTGGTTTCAGCAGGTTCTGATCAGTTCTGGAGAACCAGTAGCGGAAATTTTGAGTAGTTTGGAGAATTGGGAGTAAAAAGTTTGACTGGCCCCCACCCCCATCTATTTTCTGCCTACCGAGTCCCAGCTGATTGGGAGGAAAAGGAGATTTTACAGTATCCTTCCCCTGCGACGCCCACCAAGCCACGCCCACAGAACCGGTAGTAAAAAAATTCAAAACCCACCACTTGGACACACAGTGTGCACATCTATCTATCTATCTATCTATCTATCTATCTATCTATCTATCTATCATCTATCAATCTATCTATCATCTATCTATCTATCTATCTATCTATCTATCTATCTATCTATCTATCCATCTATCCATCCATCTATCTATCTATCTATCACCTGCATATACAGTACCGTGTTTTCCCGAAAATAAGACCCTGTGTTATATTTTTTTGAACCCTGAAATAAGCGCTTGGCCTTATTTTCAGGGAGGTCTTATTATTTTGGGGTGCATTGGAGGAAACCAGAGGAAATGGCGGGGACAGGCTGCGCATACATTTAAATATTTTCGAGTAGGGCTTATTTTCAAGGGGGGGGATTATTTTAGTGCATGTGCTCAAAAGCCCAATTGGGCTTATTATCAGGGGATGTCTTATTTTAGGGGAAACAGGGTACATATACATGCAGAGATATATACAAACACTATGTATGTGGGGATTATGTGTGTGAGTGTACATATATATATATATATATATATATATATATATATAGAGAGAGAGAGAGAGAGAGAGAGAGAGAGAGAGAGAGAGAGAGAGAGAGGCAGATATACATACACCCATAAACAGTGTGAAAAAGAAAGAAATACACACACACACACACACACACACACACACACATACATAATACACATACACACACACTGTAATTCCTAAGACTTTCCTCCCCTTTGAGACAAGGCCAAACAATCATAATACAGGAAATGTGGATTTCAAAGAAAAAGAAAAATCCAGTTTCTCCCTGAATGTGGAAGCCGGATTCTAGCTTCAACTTTCCCTGTGGGTGGGAGAGGAGGGGGTGAACACGGGTAAATATGTTGTTACTGATTTAAAAATCTATTTGTTCAGTTATTTCGGCTGGAGCCGTCATTATCTTTCCGAGGCAGCTGTTGGAATATTAACTAGGCACAGCAGTAACAAGTGGAATATAATTAGTCTTCCTTGTCCCAGTGAATTTTTTCAGTTATAACTGGGAACAATTTGCAATGAATCTCCACGCGGTTGTAATTAACTTCACGGATGTGCCACGCGTACAGGCCCAACGCCACTGGAAATCACAAAAGGATTTCTGCTGAGAGGGCAAAGCTGTTCCTTCATTTCGACCTGCGACTACAACGCAAGGGATACGGTGCCTTCGCCTTCCTGTAGCAAGCGATTCGATGCCCCTGAAAATCACAATTGGCAGCAGGCAAGAAATGGCGATACAAGTAATAGTCCTTAGTTTATAACCACAACGAGGACTAGAGAATTTGTAATTAAGCCATGTGGTGGATTAGTAAGGTATCTGAGAGAAAAGGAAAATATCCCATTTAAAAGTGACAGGACAAAGGCCTACTTTGTAGCCCTCAATGAACCAAAGTTTTAAACTAACGTAACTAAAAATTGTAGTAGTTATGTTTCTATTGTGCGGACTTGTGTGATACGTTCCTGCAAAGTGTGTGCTTGTGCAGGATGCATTTAGAACAGGAAGAATGAAACTGTGGGAAAGGAGGAACTGAAAGGAACAAATGGCTGAGAGCTTCGAATGTACATGCGCGTTCACGGAAAGTGACAGTCAGTAAGAAAGAACAAGGAAGCAAAGTTCTGAAGCATGTATGTCAGTAAGAAGAAAAGCATAAAAAGTGTAGCTTGAGATGAGATCGGGGCCCTTTGATTTATAGCCGAATAGGTTGTAAAAAATGCTTTTAAAAGGTAAAAAAAGGCTCTGACAATCGTGTGGCACAGCTATGATCATCGGAGCCTCTTTTAAAAAATTTTTAAAAAGCATTTTTACCGGTTCTGGAGAACCGGTAGTAAAAAAATGCTAAAAAAGTTTTTTAAAAAAGTTCCTCGCGCGTCGCTCAGCTGATCATCGGAACATTTTTCTTTTACATTTTTTACTACCGGTTTGGGTGAACCGGACTGAACCGGGAGCATTTCACCCCTGAAATGCTCTGAACTTAAAGTAAGAATATTGCTTGTGTTGTCTTTGTTTCTTTTATTGGAATTTTCTTATTGCATGATTGCGACTTGCAACCTCTTACGGCAGGGGTGTCGAACTCAAGGCCTGAGGGCCAGATCCGGCCCGTGGGGTACTTAGATCTCCCCCGCGGGGTTGCCTTAGAAACAGCAAAGGATTGGCCCGCAGTGCCTCTGCCAGTTAAAAAGGAGATCGGGAGGGCCACATGCGGCCCTCCCAGGCTCTGTTTTTGGTTGCGATGGCCTCCTGCTATCCTCTGCCAGCGAAAACAGAGCTTGAGGGCCCCACATGTGGCCCCCTGAGCTCCGTTTTCACTGGCAGAGGGCGCCAGGAGGCCGTTGCGGCTGAAAATGGAGCTCGGGAGTCCATTTTCACTGCTAGAGCACTAGTGCCACTACAAATGCCACCAACATGAGTGACGTCAAGCTGACCACGCCCACCCTGGCCACACCCATCCCGGCCCCTAAGGTCAAACACAACCCTGATGCAGCCCTCAATAAATCGAGTTTGACACCCCTGTCTTACGGGCTTCCCCGTTTCTATGGAGATTCTCAGTCTAGGCCATGGTTGTCTCAAAGGTACTTTTTCAAAAGGCCATTGGACATACTTTGTTCCCCCCCCTTGAAGACATTTCACTCATCATCCAAAAAGCTTCATCCATTCTGACCATCCCCATCCTCCTGTCAGAACGGATGAAGCTTCTTGGATGAGAAGCAAAACATCTTCAAGGAAAAATAACAAGGATAGTCCAGTGGCCCTTTTGGAAAAAGCACCTTTAAGTCACAAATGGCAATCACCCTGAGGGAGACTGGGCGTTAAGAAGCACAAAATGTGAATACGTAAGTCAAATCATGTAACTGCAGGATGTCGTAGGTTTGAGCTGAGCGCTAAGCGTAGATCTCAATCACATGACTGCCGGGATGCTGTCTGGAACAGGACAAAGGAAAAGTAAGATAAATTTATTCAATTCATATTGACAGGGAATTTAGCCAAGTCCAACTGGTGAATTGATACATTAAAATATAATTGCATGCAGACAGATACCCTTTAAAAATATTGCGTGGGGCAGCAATCAAAAATGTAATTCAGCATGTATTGAGGAGAAAGGATTAATATATTGGGGAAAGTGGGGGAAATTCAAGAAAGAAAGAAAGAAAGACAGAAAGAAAGAAAGAAAGAAAAAAGAGAGAGAGAGAGAAAGAAAGGAAGAGAGAGAGAAAGAAAGAGAAAAGAAAGAAAGAAAGGAGAAAGAAAGGAAGGAAGGAAGAGAAAGAAAGAAAGGAAAGGAAAGAAAGAAAGAAAGAAAGAAAGAAAGAAAGAAAGAAAGAAAGAAAGAAAGAAAGAAAGAAAGATGCTTACAGGAATGTTACAATGAGAGAAACGCACATAAAAGTTTGCAACATTTTCTTATCATCAAGTTGATAAGAAAACAGAACACAGAATAACAGAGTTGGAAGGGATCTTGGAGGTCATCTAGTCCAAAGCCCTGCTCAAGCAGGAGATTCTATAGCCTTTCAGACAAATGGCTGCCCATCTCTTCTTGAAAGCCTCCAGTGATTGAACACCCATAACTTCTGAAGGCAAGGTGTTCCAGCTCTTCACATTGTCAGGAAATTTCTCCTTAATTTTAGTTTGCTTCTCTCCTTGATTTTTTTTTAAAAAATTGATTTATATGCCGCCCTTCTCCGGAGACTCAGGGCGTCTTACAATGCGCTAAGCAATAGCCTTCATACTTTTGTATATTTATACAAAGTCAGCTTATTGCCCCCACAATCTGGGTCCTCAATTTACCTACCTTAGAAAGGATGGAAGGCTGAGTCAACCTTGAGCCTGGTGAGATTCGAACCTGCAATAATTGCAGGCAGCTGGTGTTAATAACAGGGTGCTTTAGACTACTGTACTACCAAGGCTCTTTTAGTTTCCATCCGTTGCTTCTTATCCTGCCTTCAGGTGCTTTGGAGAATAGGTTGACCCCCTCTTCTTTGTGGCAGCTCCCCAAATATTTGAATCTGCTATCATGTCACCCCTAGTCCTTCTTTTCATCAAACTAGACATATCCAATCCCTACAACCAATCTTTGTATATTTTATCCTCCAGCCCTTTAATCATCTTTGTTGCTTTTCTCTGCACTCTTTCTGTAGTCTCCACACATTTTTTATCTTTTTGGTGATCAAAATAAACTGTTGTGGTCCGCCAGCAGCCTGAGGAGCTGGCAGCGGAGTCGGACAGTGATGAGGCTGAGGAAGAACATGGGTCAGTCCTGGAGGCTGGGGAAGGCCCAGATGAGAGCTCTCCGTCGGAGGCAGAGATGGGGCCTCGGGGAGTGAGGTGCGGACTCTGGAGCCTCCAGAGGCTGACAGTAAAGAGGCGGAGGAACAAGAGGAGCCTGTTCCTTGTGTACGTATGAGAAGAGCTGCCAGAAGGCAAGAGCAGCTAAAGCAAAGAGGACGACTCAGGAGTAAGGCCTGGAGATGATTAGCCCCTCCTATAAGGCTTAAAAGACCAGCAATGGCTCTTGGGCTCTTTGTCGGAAAACAACGTTGATAGACTTGCTGCACTTGTCTTGCTGCACTTATCTCTGGTCAGCGTCTTCTGCTTCTGAACTTTTGCCAAGAGAAGCCTTTGGAAGTTTGCCTAATTATACCAAGGTTGGTGATTAGATTGAAGAATTTGTGTCATGAAGAGTTTGTTTTGATTTAGCTTGGACTACGCTGAGAATGAGTTAATTCTCAGCTGTTCTAATAAAGTCTGTTTCTTTTGGAATTGTTTGCGTCTAATACTACCTACTTGGGCCTGGGTCACAACACAAACTTCACTGTTTAAAAAGTGGAAAAGATGGGTCGTAGGGATCATTAACACAAAACTCTTTCACAAACCAAATGTTCTCCACACCAGACAACTATTACTAGGCAAAGAAATGCTTTTGGGGGTTACATCAAACAAACAAATCCTGATCATTTATCTGGGTTTTTTTTTGTTTTTTTGTTTTACTAAGCACCATCTAGGGTCTTGGTGTTTGAGCTAGGTAGACAGATGTAATGAACATAGACTCACAAATCTGGAAGGGACCTCAGAGGACGTCTAGTCCAACCCCCTGCTCAAAGGAGGAGATCTTATATCATCCTGGTCAAACGGTTTTCCAGTGAGTAAAACGAGGACCCAGATTGTTGGGGGGCAAAAGGCTGACTCTGTAAACGGCTTAGAAAGGGCTGTAAAAGCACTGTGAAACGGTATATAAATCTAAGTGCTATTGCTATTATCTGAAAAGCTGACAGCCAGGTTCAAGACCCGAGTGCTACGCAAGAGGCGAGCTCCCGTTCCTTGCCTCAGCTCCTGCCACCTAGCAGCTCGAAAGTTTGCAAATGTGAGTAGATTAATAGGTACCACTTGGGTGGGAAATAACAGTGTTCCAAGCTCCTCGGAGTGCAGTCCTGCTAGCCGCATGACCACGGAAATGACTTTGGACAACATGGCTCCCCTATCTAAGAAACAGTCCTTTGGCTGAGCACACTACCCCCTAGAGCCGTGATGGCGAATCTATGGCATGCGTGCCACAGGTGGCACGCGGAGCCATATCGGTGGGCACGTGAACGTTGCCCTAGCTCAGCTCCGGTGGGACTGGAAGTCGGGAAACTGGCTGTTTCTGGCCTCCGGAGGGCCTCCAGGGAGGTGGGGAAGGCTGTTTTCACCCTCCCCAGGCCCCTAGAAAGGCTCTGGAGCCTGGGGAGGGCAAAAAAACGGGCCTACAGGGCCCACCATGCTATTGTGTGCCAAAAACAGGCGAAGTGCGTGCGTGTGTGTGTGTGTGTGTGTCATGCGCTCATGTATGGGGGGGCGGGGCGCATTGAATTATGGGTGTGGGCACGTGCATGCACAACTTCCCCCATGCTTCCCCCACTTTTTTTTTTTTTTTGATTTATATGCCGCCCTTCTCCGGAGACTCAGGGCGGCTTACAATGCGCTAAGCAATAGCCTTCATACTTTTGTATATTTATACAAAGTCAGCTTATTGCCCCCACAAACTGGGTCCTCAATTTACCTACCTTAGAAAGGATGGAAGGCTGAGTCAACCTTGAGCCTTGGTGAGAATTGGCACACAACGGCAAAAAGGTTAGCCATCACTGCCCTAGAGTCAGAAATGACTGGACAGGGAAAACCTTCACCTTGTACTTCTGTTCTGATGATGTTTGTAA
The DNA here is from genome assembly GCA_012654045.1 of Ptyas mucosa. Classification (NCBI taxonomy): domain Eukaryota; kingdom Metazoa; phylum Chordata; class Lepidosauria; order Squamata; family Colubridae; genus Ptyas; species Ptyas mucosa. The sequence goes on along the minus strand of WNWU01000033.1, from coordinate 5,108,242 downwards.
GCTGCCCAGAGTGAGATGGATTTGCAATTTGCTTTTACATCTAGATTGCATCTCCCCGTAACAAGCTTCCATCCTTTACTTCTTGTCCTGCCCTCGGATGCTTTGGAGAATAAATCAATCCCCTCTTTTCTGTGACAGCCCCTCAAGTACCGGAAGACAGTTATCGTGTCACTTCTCTTTAATAGGCTACACATACTTAGTTCCCTCAATTGTTCGTCGTATGGTTTAGCCTCCAGCCCTTATATCATTTATCATTTATCATTTCTTGATAGTCGGAACAATTAATCAGTGGAACGACTTGTCTCCAGAAGATGGGGGTGCTTTTTTGAAGAAGCAATTGGACAACCATTTGTTTGAAATGGTATAAGGCCGTGATGGTGAACGTATGGCACGCATGCCACAGGTGGCACGCGGTGCCATATCGGTGGGCACGCCAGCTGATTTTCGGCCCCACCGGAAGTCAAGAATCGGGTAGTTTCTGGCCTCCAGAGGGTGGGGAAGGCTCTTTTTGCCCTCCCCAGGCTCCTAGGAAGCCTCTGGAACCTGGGGAGGGCAAAAAACGGGCCTACCATGCCATCACGTGTCAAAAGTGGGGGGAGCGCAGGGGGAGGGTTGCATGTGCATGTATGAGGGGGGCAGGGCGCATTGAATTATGAGTGTGGGCACACACGTGCGTGACGCTCCCGCACTCTCCCTGCTTTTGGCATGTGACCGCAAAAAGGTTAGCCATCACTGGTATAAGGTTTCCTGCTAGAGCAGAAAAATTTGACCTGAACTGAAGAAGCTTCTTGGATGAGAGAAGCAAAACATCTTCAGGGAAAAATAAAAAAATTCCAGTTGCCTCTTGGGGGAAAAAAAAAGCACCTTTGGGATGACCATGTAGTTCACTTAATAACGGCAGTGATTCACTTAACAACCATGGCAAAAAGGGTCATAAAATGAGGCAAAGCTCACTTTAACAACCGCCCTGCTTAGCATGAGAAATTTTGGGTTCAATTTTGGTTGGAAGTCAAGGACCACCTGTAGTGGTTAAGGTTCTGGCCTAGAAACCCTGAGATGGTGAGTTTGAGTCCCACCTTAGGCATGAAAGCCCAGTTGGTTGATTTTGGGTAAATCATCCGGAGACGGTGAGTTCTAGTCCTACCTTAGCCATGAGAGCTAACTGGATAACCTTGGGTCAATTACTTTCTCTCAGCCCAACCCACTTCACTGGGTTGTTGTTTTGGGGAAAATAGGAAGAGGAAGGTAAATTGGATATATTTGCTAACCTTGAGTTATTTGTAAAATAATATTTATTTATTTAAGAATAGAATAGAATAGAATAGAATAGAATAGAATAGAATAGAATAG
>WNWU01000033.1:5065884-5080148 GCA_012654045.1 Ptyas mucosa | reverse complement strand
CCCCCCCCCCGGGACATGGCAACCGTCATAAATATGAGTCAGTTGCCAAGCATCCGAATTTCAATCATGTGACCCTGGGGATGCTGCAAAGGTCATAAGTGTAAAAAACGGTCATAAGTCACTTTTTCTCAGTGAGTTGGAGCGGTCGCTAAATGAACTGTTGTAAGTTGAGGACTACCCATATAAAACATTCTTGAGATAGCCTCCAAACCCCCCAATATTTTCAAGAGCAAAACCCGTTTCGGCTTCAATTTACAAGGGAAATTTTTCTGTGTTGTTTCTCCGAACGCTGTCGCAGAGTTGAACGATGGCATTGGATTATCTGTTCATTAGTCGAAAAAATGCATACAGGAGGATGAATACAGATGACTATAGATGCTATTCCCTTAGCACCAGTCTTGTTTTGTTAGCGGTGTCCGGGGAACAGGAGATGCCGTGTGGGGAAAGCGGGGTGAGGATTGGGGTGAGGTGGGGAGGAGGGTGGCGGGGGGCTGAGAGACCCTGCCTTCAGAACTACAATAGCGGTGGCAGCAAAACATGGGAAAACATCAAAGGAAACATAGATTACAGCCTGCATATTAATGAAGGGGGGGAGGGCGTTAAGCAAGCTCCTTGAAGCTACTTTAGCGTAAGGAAAATTGGGCTAATAACATGGAGTCTGAAATTCTCCAATGCAAGCAATCCACCGCATAGAACCACAACTGAGCCCAATAGTTAGGGGTGGGCTTTAAAAATTTTAGCAAAGGGGTTTTCGGCCTGGTTCCTGGTTGGGCGTGGTTTAGTCGGCCTCCTGCACCATGGTGGGGGTGGGGGCGTTTTTGCCCTCCCCGGGCTCTGGAGGCTTTCCTCGGGCCTCTGGGAGGGCAAAAACGGCCTCCCCAGGCTCTGGAGGCCTTTCCCGAACTTCCAGTAGGCCGATTTTTTGGCCTCCCTGAGCCTCCACATGCTCCCTGCACTTACCTGCATCCAAAACGGGCCATGTGGGGACTCTTGGGAGGGGCAGGGTGGATTGGGCAGGGCCAGCCAGGCGTGGGATTTGGGGTCTCTCCGAACTGCACAGAATTTTAGCTAGAGGTTCTCCCGAACCCCTGCGAGCTCCCAGCAGCCCACCCCTGCCAATAGTTCTGTGTCCCAAAGGGTTTTTTTTTCAAGAGGCAACTGGGCTTTCTGGTTTTTCTTTGAAGACGTTTCACTTCTCATCCAAGAAACTTCCTCTAGAAGCAAAATGTCTTTTGCTTCCTGAAAATCCAGGAAGTCCGGTTACCTCTTGAAAAAAGCACCTTTGGGAACAGCCATGAGCTGGATGACGGAGAACCTCCATAGACATATAGTTCTGTGGTTAAACAAGGCAGTTATCAAGAGGTGGGTTCCATTTTATGACCTTTTCTGCCACAGTTGTTAAGGGAATCGCTGCAATTGTTAAGGGAAACCTGCGGTCGTTAAGCGAATCGGGCTTTCTCCGTTGGCTTTGCTTGTCGGAAGCCAGCTGGGAAGGTGACAAAGCTCACAGGACCTGGGGACAGTGACACTGTCATAAATATGAGTCAGTTGCCAAGCAACCAAAATTCTGATCACGTGACCATTGCGATCACATGACCGGTCATAAGAAGTCCTTTTTTTCAGCGCCCTTGTAACTTCTAACGGTCACTAAATGAATGGCTGTAAGCCGAAGGATAGTCTATAATCCCTTTTTTTACATCAGTCATCTTTACTGACCTCGGGGTTGCATTCACACCTGATTCAGTCCTTCAGGGAAAGATCAAGCATCCATATTTGCCCCAAAGGCTAAGCTTAGCTAAATCATATATATATATATATATGGAGAACCGGTAGCGGAAATTTTGAGTAGTTCGGAAAACCGGCAAATACCACCTCTGACTGGGGTGGGAATGGAGATTTTGCAATATCTTTCCCCCAGGAGTGGGGAGGGAATGGGGATTTTTGCAATATCCTTCCCGTTGGAGTGGGGTGGGAATGGAGATTTTTGCAATATCCTTCCCCCCAGGAGTGGGGAGGGAATGGGGATTTTGCAGTAACCTTCCCCTGGAATGGGGTGAGAATGAAGATTTTGCAGTATCCTTCCCCTGCCCCACCCACCAAGCCACACCACGCCCACCAAGCCACGCCCACAGAACCGGTAGTAAAAAAATTTGGATTTCACCACTGGTGATATTCACTTACCTTCACTACCGGTTCGCAAATGTGATCATACGCGCTACCGCCACACATGCGCAGAACCTTCCGCGCATGCGCAGAACGTCAAAAACGGGATGTGATTACGTCCAAGCGGGTGGGCCGAGCCTCCCCCTGCCGTCACTACCGGTTTGTCCGAACCGGATAAAACCGGTTGAATACCACCACTGCGTTATTCCCATTCCCCGCTGCCTCTCAGTTTCTTTTTGCCTCAAGATGGAAGTTGTTCCCTAATTTTTAACTTCTTGGAAGAGATGCTCGATAAATACAGAAAGCCTCAGTTGAGGCCTACCAATTTTTTATTTTTTATTTTTAATGTTAGGGTGGCATTCAGACTAAATGATGACATGCACCATTTAAATGTATGAGATACAATTAGTTAGAATAACTAACGAATTCCATTAATTTCGAGGAGACTACTTGGGTCTAATGCTGACTATGAATTCAGGAAATGTGCTTTGCGAGGCAGTTTATAAATGTATTTAGATAAATAAGTTTGATACATATATTTGGGAGGTGGGGGGGGGGGAATACTACTTTGGCTCGTGTCACATGGCATTTTATTCAATTCTTCCAAGACGTCCCTTGTTTTCATACCTCTTTGAGGAGATGCCTTGTGAATACAGTAGCGAGGTCAACTTACCTAGTTGGCATGGCAATGAACACCCCGATAATGGATTTGTGCATTATTCCAGAATAAGTGCATGTAGTACGTGTAGCCTGTTAGGTTAGGGATTGAGTAGATGGCACTATAGCTTTTTGTGCTGTGGGTAAACAAACCGTGGTTTTACCAATTTGAATGGACCCAACAATCACGTTAACCCAGAGGTCCTCAAACTTTTTAAACAGGGGGCCAATTCACGGTCCTGCAGTCTGTTGGGGGGGGGGGGGCGGATTGGCTGGGTGGGCATGGCTAGGTGGGCATGTGACTAGGTGGGCGTGGCTAGGTCATGTGACTAGGTAGGCGTAGCCAATTTAGCAGTCCATTGAACAATGCACACAAATTAAACTTTAATTTGTTTTGCTCCTGGGGGTGTTTTATTTGTTTTTGTTTGCATGTTGATCTTTTGGTTGCTTTTACTTTTTACTAGACAGTTTTTTCTGTTGTTTAGGAGTCTAGTGGTCCAATTCAGAAAACTCAGTTTTGCAGCAATTCTTCTCAGCCCCAAGGAGCTTGAGAAATCTCTCTCTGTCTCTCCCTCCCTCTCTCTCTTTCTCTTTCTTTCTTCCTCCTTCTCTCTTTCTATCTCTCTCTCTCTCCCTCTTTATGTCTCTCCCTCCCTCTCTCTTTCTCTCTCTCTCTCCCACTCTCTTTCTCTCTACCTCTCTTTCTTTCTCTCGCTCCCTCTTTCTTTCTCCCTCGCTCTCTTTTTATGTCTCTCCCTCCCTCTCTCTTTCTCTCCTCCCTCTCTTTCTCTCTCTCTCGCCCACTCTCTTTCTCCCTCTCTCTCTCTTTCTTTCTCTCCCACTCTCTCTCTCTTTCTTTCTCTCACTCCCTCTCTCTTTCTCTCTCCCTCCCTTTTTATGTCTCTCCCTCCCTCTCTCTTTCTCTCCCCCCTCTTTCTTTCTTTCTCTCTCTCCCACTCTCTCTCTCTCGCCTTCTCTCTCTCTCTCTTTCTCTCTCCCTCCCTCTTTATGTCTCTCCCTCCCTCTCTCTTTCTCTCCCCCTCTTTCTTTCCTTCTCTCTCCCCCACTCTCTTTCTCTCTCTCTCCTTCTCTCTCTCTCTCTTTCTCTCTCCCTCCCTCTTTATGTCTCTCCCTCCCTCTCTTTCTTTCTCTCTCTTCCTCTCTCTTTCTGACTCTCCCCCCCCCTCTCTCTCCCTTTGTCTCTCTCTCTTTGTGTCTTTCTCTCTCTCTCTATCTTCTGGGGGTGGGGGATGTGAGCATTCTGCAGGCCAAAACCAGGCAAAAACAGCCAGGAAAAGGCAGCTATGCAGGAAGTAACTGGGAGGAGGGCGGTGAGGGGCCGGATAAATTGGGTCGGTGGGCTGTATCTGGCCCGCGGGCCGTAGTTTGAGGATGCCTGCGTTAACCCATCATTTGATTTATTTGAGGGAGATGTGATGAACCGGGGTGTGGCACAAAAGCAACACAGCCAGAGAACAGGTCTAACTCCCTTTTATTGCTCCAACTTTGCCCCTAAACGTCCCCACGTTTACTACACGTCCTGAAGTAAAGCTCTCACACGCACCTTCAGCAGCCTCTTTCTGATTCTTGTCTGGACTATCCCCCAGGGCTAACATTATCCGGACTACTTCTCAGGGCTACCAATATTTAAGTCTTCCAATATCTCAGGGGCTGCCACAAAGAGGAGGGGGTCAACTTATTTTCCAAAGCACCTGAAGGCAGGAAAAAAAAAAACAACGGATGGAAACTCATCAAGGAGAGAAGCAGCCCAGAACTGAGGAGAAATTTCCTGACAGTGAGAACAATTAATCAGCAAATTAATCCACTTAGCACATGTTTCGCTTAGCAACAGAAATTTGGGGCTCGATGGTGTTCGTAAATCGAGAACTACCTGGATTTCAAATCTGGCCTCAGCAGTGCCGTTAGAAAGCGTTATTATCATTTCACTTGACCTATTCCATTAGTAAGGAACTGCGTTGGAAGTCAGTGTCTGGCCCACGCCTGATAAAAGCAAGGAAATTGGGTCAATATTGTATAACACACCATTTCCCCCCCACCCCCCTTTCTGTTTTCACTGTGTATTAAACCAAATTCCCTCATTCTGGCAATCCTGGTTTTTGTTTTGTTTTTTTAAAAATTCTTTTGCATTAAGTAAATCTCTGTATGGATATAGCAGCCGCATGAATTTTTGCCTGCAAAGCTGTTTATTTTTAGTCTTCCCACTGGCTAAATTATGACCTAACTTATTTGACAATACGCATCCATTTTTATCTATTGCCACGAGCTGTCTGCCTTTTTTCTTTTCTTTTTTTTCTGGTAGAGTTAACGTTAACTACGAGGGTGTTTCTCTCGTTATTTTAACTCCTATGACATCCCAAAAACTGGCATTCTTTAGGTTTACATTCACGTGGTTTTTCTTTTTTTAAAAAAATAATTGTGACTCAGTTAAAATTTTCATCCATCATTTCCCAAAACCCAATTATATTCTACTCTTCCTCCAGTGTTTCAAGACAGCAAACTCAGAAGAACTGTAGCGCTGGGAGGCCCATTAAGCAGCGACTACAATTCTGTAATCGGGAAGCTGGTTTGTTTGTTTCTTTGTTTATGTCAACTTAGAGTGGTTAACGTAAAAGCAAAATTCAATAGAAAGCAAAAATAACAAGAAGTAGACCTATAGTGGCATCTAAGGACGACAACAATTGTTATAGTCCCTAGCACCCATTTCATGGGACCCATTAAACTGGTGGAAGAGAATATTTGTAACTCTGGGGTCCTTGGTGCTTTTGAGCTTGGTTGTTTTCTTGCAGACCTTTCATTACCCAACTAGGTAACATCATCAGTGCTAGAAGGGAGTATGATTTGCAGAGTGGGGGAGGAGGAGAAGGAGGAGGAGGGGTGGGAGAAGACTGTAAGGTCCTTGGTGATCTCTGAACTTGGTTGTTTACTTGCAGATGTTTCATTACCCAACTAGGTAACATCAATAGTGCTAGATGGAAATAGGGTTGCTCTTTGTTTATGTACAAGTGGCTTGCCGTGCTGGTGTTGGTAGGTGTGTTTTTGGTGGTTCCTGACAGGCCAAGTCACTAGTATATGAACTAGAAAGCAAACCTCACTCCCTTCTAGCACTGATGATGTTACCTAGTTGGGTAATGAAATGTCTGCAAGAAAACAACCAAGCTCAGAGAGCACCAAGGACCCCACAAGGCCTCCTCCTCCTCCTCCTCCTCCTCCTCCTCCTCCTCCTCCTCCTCCTCCTCCTCCTCCTCCTCCTCCTCCTCTCTATAAACTTCTCCCCATTCTCCTCCACTCTGTAACCAACACTCCCTTCTAACACTGATGATGTTCCCTAGTTCAGTCATGAAACGTCTGCAAGAAAACCATCAAGCTCAGAGAGCACAATGAACCACACAGTCATTGTTGTCCTCCTCCTCCTCCCCTCCACCACCACCTCCTCCTCTCTATAAACCTCTTCTCCCCATTCTCCTCCACTCTGTAACCAATACTCTCTTCTACCACTGATGATGTTCCCTAGTTTGGTCATGAAATGTCTGCAAGAAAACCACCAAGCTCAGAGAGCACAATGAACCCCACAGTCATCATCGTCCTCCTCCTCCTCCTCCTCTTCCTCTTCCTCCTCCTCCCCTCCTCCTCCCCCTCCTCTTCCTCTTCTTCCTCCTCCCCTCCGCCTCCTCCTCTTCCTCTTGCTCCTCCTCCCCTCCTCCTCCTCCTCTTCCTCTTCATCCTCCCCCTCCTCCTTCTCACCCAACTCCCTTCTAGCACTGATGATGTTACGTAGTTGGGTAATGAAACGTCTGCAAGGAAACAAGCAAGCTCAGAGAGCACCAAAGATCTTATAATCCTCCTCCTCCTCCTCCCCCTCCACCCCACTTCTTTCTAGCACTGATGATGTTTCCTAGTCGGGTCATGAAACGTCTTCAAGAAAACAAGCAAGCTCAGAGAGCACCAGGAACCCCATCTATTAATCTTCTAGTTCTATACCCGGAGAAGCAAACATAGTTTTCAAAACCAGCGAAATTGAAGCTAGGCCAATTCTCAGGATATAATGTTCCAGACTGTCCAGTATCCATTCGAGCGCATTCAATGAATGGCACCTACCATCTTCTTCAGTCTTGGATTTCTCTATCAAACTCATCCTAGAGCAGTGCTTCTCAAATAGTGGGGGGCGCGAGGCTCCGTAAAAGGGGGCACGTTTGACCTTGGCAAACACTGTCATAACAAGCTAAGCCCCGTGTTTATGTCTCTGTATTTAATCAGAGAACAACGGGAGCATCTGATTGGCTGTCCAAAACCCTTGTGACACGAGCCTGTCGGAGCCATCTTTAGTGTGGGACGTCCGTCCACACTTACTTTGTTGCCCGACGGATGTGCGCCCAATTGATGCTCAAATGACTGACAATGACCTTCTCCTGTGAAACATAACGCTGCCCCAATTAATCAAACTTGCTAAAGAAATCGGGCTACCGCTGCTGACATTTGCATCGATAGTGAGCATTAAGCCAGTACATGTGACTGCGCATGCTCCTCCCTTTCAAGGAGAACAGACCTTTTTCTAATAATGATACTATTTTTTTAATAATGATACTATTTACAGTCGCGCGGGGGGCACGAAAAATGTTTTCTTCTTCCTAGGGGGGCATGACGGAAAATAATTGAGAAGCACTGTCCTAGAGGGTCCTCCACTTTGTTGGGCTGGGAGACAGGACCTGACTCAAAATCATCATCGCCAAGGTGGCATAGTGGTCAGTTGTAGTATTGCAGGCTAACTCACTGCTCGCTCCAGGAGTTTGATCCTGGCCGGCTGAAGGTTGACTCAGCCTTCCCTCCTTCCGAGGTGGATAAAATGAGGACCTGGATTATTGGGGGCAATATGCTGACTCTGTAAACCACTTAGAGAGGGCTGTAAAGCACTGTGAAGTGGTATACAAGACTGCTATTGCTATTTTGCTGTGCTCATTTTGGAGACCCCTTCCAACAAAGGATAATTTGTTCTGAGAATTGGAGGATTACAATCCCAACATTCCTGGATAAACATTCGTTTGGAGAAGGCTCAGAGGTGGTATTCAGCAGGTTCTGACCAGTTCTGGAGAACCGGTAGCGGAAATTTAGGAGAATAGTTCGGAGAACCAGTAAATGCCACCTCTGACTGGCCCCGCCCCCATCCATTCTCTGCCTCCCGAGTCCCAGCTGATTGGGAGAAAATGGAAATTTTGCAATAACTTTCCCCTGGAGTGGGGAGGGAATGGAGATTTTACAGTATCCTTCTCGGGGTGAAATCCAATTCTTTTTCCCTACCGGTTCTGTGGGTGTGTCTTGGTGGGCGTAGCAGGGGAAGGATATTACAAAATCTCCATTCCCACCCCAATCCAGGGGAAAGATACTGCAAAATCTCCATTCCCTTCCCTGCTAGGGGAAGGATATTGCAAAATCTCCATCCCCACCCCACTCTGGGGCCAGCCAGAGGTGATATTTGCCGGTTCTCTGAACTACTCAAAATTTCCGTTACCGGTTCTCCAGAACCTGTTAGAACCTGCTGGATTTCACCCCTGAACCTTCCCCTGCCACGCCCACCAAGCCACGCCCACCAAGCCATGCCATGCTGCACCCATCAAGCCACGCCCATAGAACCGGTAATGAAAATTTTTGAATCCCACCATTGAAAAGTCTGATATAAACCACTGGTACAATGGTAAAAATCAATAACTTATCACTTCCTGGGTTTGATTTTGCACAGTGTCCCAAGAACATCAGTGCCCAATCCCCAAATTCACAAAATATAAAGATCTCAAAAGTCTATGGAGATTCTCAGTCATCCAGATGATAGTTGTCCCAAAGGTGTTTTTTTTTCAAGAGGCAACTGGACTTTCTGGTTTTTCTTCGACTACGTTTCACTTCTCATCCAAGAAGCTTCTTCAGCTCTCAAAACAACTCAAAAGACTTCACACTATAGCAATGACCTAAAATCTTACAAGTCCTGCAAAATGTCACCCTTTCCACAGGCATTGTCCCTAAAATCCTTGAAAGGTTTGGCCTTCTCATAAATGTTGCCCCTTTTGTCCTTCGGTTTGAAGAACCATGGACATCTGTTTATGGAGCCAATAAGTAGCCTGCCATTAGCAGTTGTCATGCTGCTGACTTCTGATCTATGGGAAATTCAGTTCCCATGGATTCGGCTGTTTCCATGGATTCTGATTTCTCTACAAGGACATCTTCTCAATCCTTGTACTCAGTTGATGTCAGGCACAAATAATCAAGAACATTTGTTGAGTTTCGAAGCACAGAAGAGTTTATTATTGCTACCTCTATACAAGAATTTAGTCAACTAATGGTCAAAGCTAAATTGATACTACATAAGAGTCAATGGAATTCATGGGGAGCAATGATTCCAAAATTATGACATGCTTGACCCTACTTTCTAGCTAGCTTGCTTTTCTCCTACAGTTGTTGCACCTACCACATCAGTTAGACCAAATCCTGAAGGATGCTGTGAAGGTGAGGGACAAGTCTGGAGACCAAGCTCAACATAAGGAAACTATCCCACCATATTATTTTCTTTCTCATTTTTGATGACATCCTCTGGCCTTCTCCTCTACACACAATTTGAAGGAATTGATCCTTCTTGCCTAAATTTTGAATTAATAGCAATAGCACTTGGACGCATGTACCACTTCATAGTGCTTTACAACCTTCTCTAAGCAGTTTACAGAGTCAGCCTATTGCCCCCAACAATCTGGCTTCTCATTGTACCAACCTTGGAAGCATGGAAGGCCGAGTCAACCTTGAGCCGGTCAGGATCGAACTCCTGGCAGTAGGGAATTCAGAATTAGGCTGTAATACTGCATTCTAATCACTGCACCATCACAGCTCTTAAAATTCTGCAAAGAAATTATGAGCTAAGAGTGGATGGTACGTTGTAGCTTCTGGTTAGATCTCCTTAATTTGAAGAGGCGAGGCATGCTTGACCTTGTTATGACCTAGGCTAACTGAGTCATTACAATACACAATTAGTCCCAAAAAAACCTATTTTATTGTAACAGCTGAGAATTACATTCATTCCCAGTTGAGTCCCAATTATTTGCAAAACAAGTCCTTCAGAAGAAGTTCTTTGGGATAATCACCAACCTTTATCTTCTTTGACACCCTGCCAAAGGCCTTACTTGGCAAAGCCCCACAAAGTTCAGAAACAAACAAGAGATGCCGGCTGGAAACAGAGTTAGCAACATTGCCTTTGTTTCTCTTTTAAGCCTTATGGGAAGGGCCAATCATCTCCTGGCCTTACTCCCAAGTCGTCCCTTTTGCTTTAGCTGCTCTTGCCTTCTGGCTGCTCTGTGCATGTGTGCACTAGGATCAGGCTCCTCCTGTTCCTCTGCCTCTCTGCTGTCCGACTCTGGGGGCTCCAGTGTCCGCGCATCATTCCTAGATGGCCCTGGCCCCATCTCTGCCTCCAACACAGAGCCCTTGTCCGAGCCTTCCCCAGACTCCAGGACTGGCCCATTTTCCTCCCCAGCCTCCCCACTGTCTGACTCCGATGCCAGCTCCGCAGGCTGCTGGCGGACCACAAGTAAGAGGTACTAAAGAATCACTAGCATCCTTGGATTCCAGTATAGGATTTAGTTCCTCTGGTAGGGTAAGACTGCTTAAAATGCAGATGTTCTTTGAATATGGTAAAGCGTCTGAGCATCTATACGGCCCTGATGAGTGAAGAAAATTGTAGCATTTTCTTCAGGCTACAAAGTGGAATGTTGTGAACTTCAGCTTAGCTGCCCTGGATGAATTGATCTAATTTAAAAAGAAACCACAAAAAACTAAAAGAGGTCATGGAAAGTCATCAGCTCTTTGCAAAAACGCTGATGGAAGGGTTGGCCATCTAGCATTTCCTTGAAAGCATTCGGAGAAAGGCTGCACCCAATTTTTTATGGGTTAGCAAAGTGTGAGTTAAACATCTAGAAATGGAAGAATTCTTATTTACATTTAATTAAAGTCTGCCTTTCTTCAACTCTGGGGTCCTTGGTGCTCTCTGAGTTCATTTGTTTTCTTGCAGACATTTCATGACCCAACTAGGTAGCGTCATCAGTGGAGTGGGTTTTGCTCTCTATTTATATACAAACAGCTTGCCCTAATCAAGGAACTGCTAAAGTTGGCAACTTGCAACTGTTCTTCATACTGTATATACTCGAGTATAAGCCTAGTTTTTCAGCACACTTTTAATGCTGAAAAAAGCCCCCCTCGGCTTATATTCGAGTGAGGAAAAAATACCTTTTTTCCTGCAACCCGTTTTGGCTTCCAGGGGCTGCAGGGAGGCTTGCTAAAGCCAAAATGGGGTGTGTGGGGTGCGGTGCCCCCCCCGCGTGTCTCGTTTTGGCTTCCAGGGGCTGCAGGGAGACTTGCTAAGGCCAAAAAGAAAGAGAGAGAAGAAAGAAAGAGACAAAGAAAGAAAGAGGGGAAAAAAGAAAGGGGGAGAGAGAGAGAGAGAGAATGCAGGTATCTCTTAACAGAGGCTTGAACTTGCCTGAAATTAGATCAAGCCCTACATCACTTAACCCAATGTATCAGGTTAAATTGTTATTGAATTGTTTTTGATATATATACTACATTCTCTTGTGTAATTTAGTTATAGTGTAGTTTACACTATGCACTTACAGAGCTAGTTTACTGTTTTTCTTTGAAATAAATATTCAAAAACATTTAACCTACTGATGCCTCAGTTAATGTAATTTTATTGGTATCTATTTTTATTTTGAAATTTATCAGTAGCTGTTGCATTTCCCACCCTGGGCTTATACTCGAGTCAAAACGTTTTCCCAGTTTTTTGTGGTAAAATTAGGTTCCTCGGCTTATATTCGGGTCGGCTTATATTATACTCGAGTATATACGGTACGTTTTGATCTTCTTTTCTGTGAATTGTTTTTAGATATTCAAACTCTGCTGTCCTATCCTTCCTTAGTCTTCCCTTCCAGAGCTAAATATTTCCAATATCTTCCATTCCTTGTGATAGGACTTCATTTTTAGACTTCTAAATACAATGTCAAGGCTATGGTTTTCCCAGTTGCAATGGATGGCTGTGAAAGTTGGATCATAAGGAAGGCTGAGCGCCAAAGAATGGAGGCCTTTGAACTCTGGTGCTGGAGAAGACTCCTGCGAGTCCCTTGGACTGCAAGGCGATCCAACCGATCAGTCCTAGAGGAGATCAACCCTGACTGCTCTTTAGAAGGCCAGATCTGAAGATGAAACTCAAATACTTTGGCTACGTAATGTGAAGGAAGGACTCACTGGAGAAGAGCCTGATGCTGGGAACGATTGAGGGCAAAAGAAGAAGGGGACGGCAGAGAACGAGGTGGCTGGATGGAGTCACTGAAGCAGTCGTCTGTGAGCTTAAATGGACTCCAGAGGAAGGCCTGAAGAACATTGTCCATGGGTTCACGATAGGTCGGACTTCACAATTAACAACAACAACAACAAAATACAATGTTGGCCTGTTTGCCTCACTACCATACACCCCAGACTGTGATCCTGCAGAATGCAACAATTCCTGATATTTTTAAAGCAGTGCCCCCCAAAACGAGGTGAACTCGGAACCCGAATGCAGAACATCGGAAGAAAAACCGACCGAGATGGAAGATTACAGCTGCAAAAAGATGAACTTCTGTTTACCAGCCTTTCTTTCATTTTCTTTTCTTTTCTTTTTTAAGCCTCAGCCTTCTTTCTGCTTTGGGGTTTTGGTCAAGCAGCAGCTAATGCAAGATGACAGGGCAGGTTCCCTTAGGGTCTAACATGAGCAATTTCAGTGCTGGCATTTCGATTTATCTTTAAGCAGCAGTTTTCAAAAGGGTACAGCTTAAAAAAGAAGTTGGCTTGGCTCCCTGGCTCTCACTCATATTTTTTTTCCCCCTCTTTATTTTTTTTCCCCCTCACAATCAGTGACACAGGATGCCTTTAAGAAAAAAAAAGGGATTAACTCCTTTGGAGTGAGCTTTGCAGAAGGGAAACCATTATTTCATCAAGGTCAAATCTTCCTGGACTTCCTTTTTCTCAATGTCCCAGGAACCAAAACCATTTGTACAGAGTAACAGAGTTGGAAGGGACCTTGGAGGTCTTCTAGTCCAACCCACTGCTCAAGCAGGAGACCCTATACCATTCCAGGCAAATGGCTCTCCAATCTCCTCTTAAAAACCTCCAGTGATGGAGCACTCAAACCCCTGAAGGCAACTTCCGTTCCACTGATTAATTGTTCTCGTGGTCAGCAAGTTTGTTCTTGGTCCTAGGCTGGTCCTTTCCTTGATTAGTTTTGGATTCCTTGATTAGAGTTGGAAGGATCCTTGGAGGTCTTTTAATAAAACCCAGAAGAAGGATCATAGGTCATCTTCTTTGCTGTATATTGTTCTAAATCAGGTAGCTGGTACACTATCTGTGCACTAGCTGAAGGGATGCATATTCTGGTTTCTAATTAGAATAGAATAACAGAGTTGGAAAGGACCTTGGAGATCCTCTAGTTCAACCCTTTGCTTAAGCAGGAATCCCTATTCAATTCTGGACAAATGGCTTTCCAAACTCTTCTTAAAAGCCTCCGGTGATGGAGCACTTGCAACTTCTGGAGGCAAGTAGTTCCACTGGTCAATTGTTCTCACTGTCAGGAAATTTCTCCTTAGTTCTAGGTTGGTTTTCTCCTTGGTTAGTTTCCACCCATTGCTTCTTGTCCTGCCCTCAGGTGCTTTGGAGAATAGCTTGACTCCCTCTTCTTTGTGGCAGCCCCTGAGATATTGGAATACTGCTATCATGTCACTCCTAGTCCTTCTTTTCATTAAACTAAACATACCCAGTTCCTGCAACTGTTCTTTGTAAGTTTTAACCTCCAGTCCCCTAATGAGCCTCTGTGGTGCAGCGGACTAAGTGCTGTTGAATGCTAGCACTTAGCTGCCAGCTGCCTGCAATTAGTGCGAGTTCAAATCTCACCAGGCTCAAGGTTGACTCAGCCTTCCATCCTTTCGAGCTAGGTAAATTGAGGACCCAGATTGTGGGGGCAATAAGCCAACTTTGTATAGAACACCACCACTTGGAGGGGCCGAAAGCCCTAATTTATTTATTTTATTTTATTTTATTTCCAATTTCTATACCGCCCTTCTCCCTGAGGACTCAGGGCGGTGTACAGCCAGACATAAAAAACATGAAATATAAATATTAAGACATTTAAAATATATATAATTTGGCTACAAAATTTAAAACTCACAGACCAATTAAAATATTAAAAATATTTAAAATTTCTTCTTAAGCCAGCCCGCTTAATAAGCAGGTATATACAAAAAAGTATGTAGGCTATTGCTATAATGCATTGTAAGCCGCCCTGAGTCTATGGAGAAGGGCGGCATATAAATTGGACAAATAAATAAATAAATAAATAAATAAATAAATAAATAAATAAATAAATAAAT
>WNWU01000033.1:4995653-5015738 GCA_012654045.1 Ptyas mucosa | reverse complement strand
GAAAAGAGGAAAAAGGAATGGAAAAGGGAAGAAGGAAGGAAGAAAAGAGTGAGGGAGAAGGAAGGGAAATGGGAGAACGGAAGGGAAAAGGAAGGGAGGGAGGGAGGGAGGAAGGAACATGGAGGGAAGGAAAGGGAAGGAAGGAGGGAGGGAGGGAGGAAAATGGGAGAAAGGAAAGACTGGAAAAGGGACAAAGGAAGGAACTTGGAGAGAAGGAAAGGGAAGAAAGGAGTGAGTGAGTGAATGAGGGAGGGAGGGAGGGAGGAAGGAAGGAAGGAAGGAAGGAAGAAAGGAAGGGAGAAAAATGGGAGAAAGGAAGGAACAGAAAAGGGTGAAGGAAGGAATGTGGAGAGGGGTCTAAAATTCAAGATGGCAGCCAGAGGCACGTAACTGAAACCGAGACCTCTTTTTCTATGCCAGAGTAACATGGTCTTGGTCGCCATCTTGAATTTGGGACATCCTTACAAACCATAATCCGAGTTATTGCAACTCTGTAAGAGTGTTCATTTCAACATGAAAAACCGCTTCAGAGTCTCCTTCAAAAAGTCAATGTTTGTTTGAAATGAAGCGATTGCTTGCCTTGGTTTTTATCGAGTGGACAACGGAAGTGATCTACTCCGGTTGCAAGTCTGCTCAAATCCAATTTCCAAGAGAAGGAGCTTTGTCATATGCATCTCCCAGTGACTTATGTGTTTGGAGTTGTCTTTCTTTCCCCCCCAATCTTATTAAGAACCAATTACATAGCAAGCAGGCCAGCCAAAGATGTAAGGTTAGAGAGCAATCTGCTTTATTGCTGACTTGAGGAACTATACACAAAAGACAGAAAGAGACAAAGCCAACAGACATAAATCACCCAGGATGTCAGCAAGAAGAGCCCAATGACTGCAAGGGCCATTTATTTCGCTGTCTCCTTACTACACGGAATCCAAACCAAACTGGAGAATTCATAGAATCCAAGGAGTGAGAGAGCAGGGTGCTTGTGCTAAGTGCACAGAATCATATACCGAAGGATCATAGGGCTGGAAGGGACCTTCTAGTCCAGGGGTCCCCAACCGTTGGGCCGCGCAGCCCCAAACCGGGTTACAATCAGTGGTGGGATTCAAATAATTTAACAACCAGTTCCCTGCCCTAATGACCAGCTGGATGAGTGTGGCCATGGTGGGCGTGGCCAAGGGGTGTGACAGGGAGCACTCAACCTCCTGCACCCCTCTGGGAGCAAAATGGGGCCGCCCCTCTCACCCCATTTTGGGCCTAGTAGGCCTCCCTGAAGCCTCCTGGGAGCGAAAACGGGCCTCGGGTTGGGGGCGTGCTACACCCCTGTGCCCCGTTTTTGGGGCCTAATAGGCCTCTCTGAAGCCTCCTGGAAGTGAAAATGGGCCGTAGGGGGGCACCCCCCCCACCCTGTTTTGGGCCCAGGAGGCCTCCCTGCACTTACCTGGGAGCCAAAATGGGGACTCCTGGAAGGGACAGGGCAGGGCCAGCCAGCAATTTAACTACCGGTTCGCTTGAACCGGCTCGAACCGGCTGAATCCCACCACTGGCCACGACCCATTCCAAACTGGGCTGCAAAAGCAGCAGGCGAGCACCCATGCGCAGCTCCATTTGTCCGAGCGGTGGGTGTTATGTGCCCAGTGCTCACGCAATGGGCGCTGTGAGCGTGCGCTCAACCGTCGTTTGTGGGGAACCACCCTCTCTTCTTCCCCCTCTCTGCCACTCCACAAAACCTGAAATGTTGGGGGCCGCTGTTCTAGTCCCACTCCCTGCTCAAGCATTCTGTACAAATGGCTGTCCGGTCTCTTCTTGAAAGCCTCCAGTGCTGGAGCAACCACAACTTCGGAAGGCAAACCATTCCACTGGTTAATTGTTCTCACTGTCAGGAAATTCCTCCTTAGTTCTAGGTTGCTTCTCTCCTTGATAAGTTTTCATCTGTTGTCTTGCCCTCAGGTGCTTTGGAGAATAGGTTGTGACAACCCCCCAAGTACTGGAAGACCGCTATCATCTCTCTCTAGTCTTTCTCTTTGGTAGGTTAGACATACCTTGTTCTCTCAGTCATTCATTGTACGGCTTAGATGGCAAAACTATTGGAATAAAATTAAGTTATGGATGAAGGAAATGATACAGCAATGTATAGATTTAAAACCAGAGCTATTCCTATTGGGTATCTTACCAGAGAAAACTAGTAAAGATAATATATATCTGATTATACATTTAATAACAGCAGCAAGGATTGTTTATGCACAAAAGTGGAAAGCAGAGAATATACCTTCGGAGAGAGAAGTAATTAAAAAAAATCTTCGATTGTGCAGAAATTAATAGATTAACTATGATGATAAAGGAAAGAGAAGATAAAGAATATTTTAAGATATGGAATAAATTTTACTATTGGTTAGAAAAGAGAGACAAATAAGTTTTTAAAAGAGATTTTAAAAAATTGGTTGTAATTAGAATAATATATTAGTGGAAAATCTTTGTAATGGATTTGGTGAGATTGAAGACAGAAGAGGAGAGAAGAAACTTTTGAAGATAACATCGAAATGTCACATGGAAGAAATGAATGATGTACTAAATGTTTGTTTGTCTTAAAAAATAAATAAATTTTAAAAAAAGACCAGTGATGGCAAACCTATGGCATGTATGCTGGAAGTGGCACGCAGAGCCATCTTTCCGGGCACGCCAGCTGTTGCCCACTGCTCTTCCAGTTTCCGGTGCACACATATGCACCAGCTAGCTGGTTTTCTCACGTGCATGCATGTCAGAAACCGAAAAACCAGGTGACCGGCACGCATGCGCACACCAGAAACCAGAAGCTCAGCTGCACGTGCCGGGGAACTGCTCTTCCAGTTTCTAGTGCTCTCCTGCTCACAAACTCCCATTTTGGCACAAAAAAAGTCCACCCATTTTAAGGTTGCTATGTTCAAAAAAAAAACCAAAACCCTGTCCTAGAGCATTTAATCAAGAATCACCTCTTTCCATTTGTATATTTGTGTGCTAACCAGGGGTGAAATCCAGCAGGTTCTGACAGATTCTGGAGAACTGGTAGCGTAAATTTTGAGTATTTCAGAGAACCAGCAAATACCACCTCTGGCTGGCCCAAGACTGGGGTGGGAATGAAAATTTTGCAATATCCTTCCCCCAGGAGTGGGGAGGGAATAGGGATTTTGCAGCATCCTTCCCCTGCCACGCCACCAAGCCACGCCCACCAAGCCACGCCCACAGAACCGGTAGTAAAAAAAATGGATTTCACCACTGGTGCTAACCTTTTAAATTAAAGCTGAAATCCTTACAAATATGAGAGAGAAAGAAAGAGAGAGGGAGGGAGAGGAAGAGAGAGAGGAAGGGGGAGAGAGAGAGACAGAAAGGAAATAAGTACCTGGAAGTACGTTTAAAAATTGTCTAAGAAGGGAGGGATAGGTGGAAACCTCTCTTTATGGCTACCATACATTCAGATTGTCTAACATGGGATGAGTTGGACTTAAACTGTTTGTGGGAATAGAAGGACTCCAGGCTGTCTCCTCTTTTGACTCCACATCTAGGGTTAGAGCGAGAGAGACATAAATCCATATAGACACCATATATGTATGTTTATGTATGCATATACACTCACATAGGTGCTTAAAACATAGCATAAATTTTGCCAATCCTATCTATCTTTTTCCTGCCTTCTCATACCTATCTGAATTTTTGCAGCCTTGATGGGGAGCCCGGGGATTGCTGGTGGCCTTCCTTATCTATCACTTAATCTTTATTAAACTAATATTTTATTGATTACAGCACCTGCATGACTAACCTCTTGCTGAAAAGGCCACCGTTTTACACAGCCTCCTATTACGCGACGCCTTTGAAGGCTGAACAATATTATGCGAGGCGCAGAAGGATGCCAGAATAAGTCAAACGGAACAAAGGCGTGAGGTAATAAAGAAATCTATTTTATACCAACAGCTTTTTATCTATTTTAGACCAACAGTTTGTTTGAAAAACAAACAAGCAAACAAATGCCTTTAGATTAAAACAGAAGGCTGTACCCGAAAAAAATTCAACAAAATAATTTCTTATGTGGGTTGACTGGCAACTTTAAGATGTAGGGACTTCAACTCCCAGAATTCCTCAGATATTCCCACCATGGAAGCCCCACCCCTTTTGTATATCAGTGCAATACGGATGCATGTATAAAAAGAGGTGGGGCTTGATCAGAACCTCTCAGCCACCGTATGGCAGGTCTTGACACCCCTCTGGATGCTGCTGGTGATAGCATTCATGAAATTACTCATGTCTCCTAAATTAAAGGGGCAGCACTGTGGCTCAGCGGTTAAGATGCTGGGCTTGTCGACTGGAAAGCTGGCAGCCCGGGTTCGAGACCCGAGCACCACACGACGGAGTGAGCTCCCATCCTTGCCACAGCTCTTGCCAACCTAGCAGTTCAAAAGCATGAAAATGTCAGTAGATAAATAGGTACCACTTTGATGGGAAGGTACTTCATGCTCTGAGATATCATGCTGGCCATATGACCATGGAAGTATCTTCAGACAGTGCTGGCTCCGCGGCCTTGAAACAGAGATGAAAACTGTCCCCTAGACTCGGCAATGACTAGAGGAATAAAATCCACAGGAATTTTACCTTTTACCTTTTATCTTTACCTAAATGTAAGGGTACTACAGTTGACCTGTTGCAATCTGGATGGACATTAAATGGAAGCAAAAATAGTTTTCCATAACTCTCTGATGCCATTTAATGATTCACCAGATTTATGCAGCCCTTCATAAAAATAAAACATTGGATTCCAATAGAAGAGATCAGAGAACTGAGAGGTCCTTGTCCATGGGGATTCTCAGTCATCCAGGTGATGGTTGTCCCAAAGTTGCTTTTTCAAGAGGCAACTGGACCTTCTGGTTTTGCCTTGAAGACGTTTCGCTTCTCATCCAAGAAGCTTCTGGAGTTCTAACTGGATGGTGGCAAATGGAAGGATGTGAGGTCCTTGGTGCTCTTTGAGCAAATATGCTACAGAATTCCTGGACGCTTGCAGGGCACGTGGACAAATCAGCCATCAACAGGCACATAGAGATAAACAACATCTACATACCATTCTAAAAGACAATCAAGAAGCCAAAAAGGAAACAAAAAGATCAAAACACTTCCTTGTCAGCAATCAACATTCTGATAAGCAAAGATTAACACCAGGATTAATACCAGCCAGACAATCAAACAACAAACAATGGCTTAATCAAGGAACTACCAAGAACATTTCCACCAATGCTGACAGGGCAAACCACTTGTATATAAACAGAGAGTAAACCCCACTCCCTTCTAGCCCTGATGATGTTACCTAATTAGGTAATGAAACATCTGCAAGAAAACAACCAAGTTCAGAGGGCACCAAAAAGTGCGCAGAATTCTTGAAGATCAATCAAATGCCCTTTTATATGGTATCATATTAGCTAACCTTCCATCGCACATATTTCTAAAATGCAATGCTCCTCCACTTAATTTGCCAAGCAGACTTCACACAGACATGCACATTTTTGTGCTCTCAGTTCCTGCACTACAAGGAAGATCTGTGGCTGGTTTTTGTCAATGCGAGACATGCTAAATCCTTTCCAATCATCAGCCTCAAGTGTTGATCAGAAACAATAAAGTTATTATTTTTGGTGCTTGCAATTCTGAATTTACAAAGCATCAGATGGGATTAATAGAAACGGTAATTAAGTTATGGAAATAACCTTTCCCTCCTGTGCTCAGGAAAAAAAACCAAAACACCTGCATGTTTGAAGCCTGTCTGACAATCTTAGACCTGCTGGAAAAAAAAGCATTTCTCAATAAACGTGGCATCTCAGAACCAAATCATGTAATCAATGAGACTTAATCGCATTCTGGGCTATGAATATTGATCTTTACTATCTATCATGGCTTAGTTCAGTCAAAGCTTTCTCCTAATGCTTTTTAAGAAGATAAAGCACTTGGTCTCCCTAACCACAGTGCAAGCGTAACCTGGTTTTATATGATATATTTTCCATAATGTCGCCTTCCTTTCATCCCCAATGCACAGCAGAGGCAGCTTAAATTCAGAATAACAAGAGTTGGAAGGGACCTTGGACGTCTTCTAATCCAACCCCCTGCTCAGGCAGGAGACCCTATAGTACCATTTCAGACAAAGGGTTGTCCAGTCTCTTCTGAAAAACTCCCAGTGTTGGAGCGCCTACAACTTCTGAAGGCAAACCATTCCACTCATCAATTGTTCTCACTGTTGGGGATTTCCTTCATGATTCTAGGTTGGTTCTCTCTTTGATGAGTTTCCATCCATTGTTTCTGGTCTTTCCTTCTGGTGCTTTGGAGAATAGCTTAACCCCTTCTTCTTTGTGACAGCCCCGAGATCTGTGATAGCGAACCTATGGCACGCGTGCCACAGGTGGCACATGGAGCCATATCAGTGGGCACACGAGCTTAGATCCGGCTGTTTCCTGCCTCCGGAGGGCCTGGGTGGTGGGTGGGGAAAGCCCGTTTTTCACTCTTCCCAGGCTCCAGAGCCTTTCTAGGAGCCTGGGGAGGGCCAAAACTTGGCAAATGGGACATTTCCGGCTTCCGGAGGGCCTCCAGGCGGTTGGGGAAAGCCGTTTTCACCCTCCCCAGGCTCCTAGAGTGGCTCTGGTGTTATGGAATGATGGGACCAAACAACATTGCGGGTCAACCAGAGCCAGTTTATTATTGCAATAAGGATCAGATAGGTATTGATACCTCAAGATCTGAACAACTTATGGTTCTAAGACCTTAGTCTTTATACAGTTTCAAACAAAGGATTCTATGAATTCAGCAGTTTTAGAGTTACAAGCATTCGTTACATCAGTTGGCATACTCTAATTACTAAGTTTGTTACTTTATTCTTGGCAAACAATCATAAGTCTTCTGTAAATCACTGGACCATAGATTAGAGACTCCTAGTCTCTAGGTGACTAATTTTGTAGGTGTTTAACCTTCAAAAGTGTATTTCACCAAATGTATCTATCTCTGACAATGAGGGGCTCAGTTACGGAGTATTTCTACTTCAAAGGACTTTAGCTGACTCTGTACCAGATACATTTGCTTTTCTCAAACACATTTCCTTTCTTACAATACTAAGAATAAAGAGGGCCCTTCAGTGATCATCTAGCTGAACCCGCATTACCTACATTACTGGAGCCTGGGGAGAGCAAAAAACGGACCTACCAGACCCACTGTGCCATCGCATGCCAAAAGCGGGGAGAGCGCGGGGGATCGTACGCACATGCGTGGAGTGCATAGAATTATGGGTGTGGGCACACGCGCACGTGACCCCCCCCCGCGCTCCCCCCGCTTTTGGCACGTGATGGCAAAAAGGTTAGCCATCACTGCCCTAGATATTGAAACCCTGCTATCAAGTCACCCCTAGTCCTTCTTCCATTAGACTAGACCAGTGGTTGGTTGCTACTGGTTCGCACCGGATCAGGCGAACCGGTAGCGGTGGAGGCGGGAGGCTCCGCCCACCCACCCGGATGCTTCTGCGTGCGAACGCACACAAGAGAACCAGTAGTGGCAGGATTTGGAACCTGCCCCTGGACTAGACATACCTACTTCCTGCACCCACTCTTCATATGTCTTAGCCTCCAGCCCTCTAATCATCTTTATCGCTCCTTTCTGCACTCTTTCCTTAATAATATTTTTTTAAAATAATATGGTGACCAAAACTGGGTGCAGTATTCTAAATGTGGTCTTACTAAGGCTTTATTTTTTAATAAATTAAAATAAAATAAAAATCTTTTATTAGCATTTCCAGGTTTAAAAAGATTATCCATCACCCAGATTTCATGCCTAAGGCAGAACTAGAACTCACAGCGTCCTGGTTCGTAGCCTGGTGCCTTAACCACTAGACCAAAGTAGCTCTTGCTTTTTTTTCTTTGCTTTTGGTACTACTATGGTGCCTACTGGTATCCACATGAACTATGGATAGTCCTCAACTTTCCACAGTTCATTTAGTGACTGTTCAAAGTTACAACGGCACTGAAAAAAGTGACTTAGGACCATTTTTCACACGTTATGACCATTGCAGCATCCCCCATGGTCATGTGATTTACACTCGGATGCTTGGCAACTGACTGACTCACATTTATGACGGTTGCAGTGTCCCAGAATCATGTGACCTCCCCCCCCCTTTGCAACCTTCGGACAAGCAAAGTCAATGGGGAAACCAGATTCACTTAAGAACCGTGTTCCTAATTTAAGAAACAGCGATTCACTTAACATAAGTTGTAAAGTGGGGGAAAACTCACTTAACAAATTTTTCACTTAGCAACATAAACTTTGGGCTCAATTGTGGTTGTAAATTGAGGATTACCTCTATTCCCTGTAGCCTGTCCATTATCCACTGTCCATTTTGCCCATTGTCAGGGTTCCAAGTAACACCCTCAATGAAAGAAGACTCCGAGGCTAAAAATTCCATTTTATTAGAGATGTCATATTGGCACATCTGGGAAAAACCCGAATCTGAAAGCTTCCAGGTTTTCCCCACCCAAAAGAAAGTCCAAGTCCCCTCCCCTGCACCCCATGTCCATCACATGGTCCAATCAATGCACCATCCCAACTGGAGATGCCTCCCAGTCACGCCACGCCAGGTGCAGGGCCGAATGCAGGGGTGGGCTTCAAAAATTTTAGCAAAGGGTTCTCTGCCCAGTTGCTGGGTGGGTGCGGCCATGGTGGGAGTGGCCTAGTCGGCCTCCTACACCATGGTGGGGGGTGGGTTTGCCCTCTCCGGGCTCCAGAGGCTTTCTTCGAGCCTCCGGGAGGGCAAAAACGGCCTCCCCAGGCTCCAGAGTAGTGGTGGGTTTCAAAAAAATTTTATTACCGGTTCTGTGGGTGTGGCTTGATGGCCTTGGTGGGCGTGGCAGGGGAAGGATACTGTAAAATCTCCATTCCCTCCCCACTCCAGGGGAAGGTTACTGCAAAATCTCCATTTCCTCCTGATCAGCTGGGACTTAGGAGGCAGAGAATAGATGGGGGCGGGGCCAGTCAGAATTTTTACTACCGGTTCTCCGAACTACTCAAAATTTCTGCTACCGGTTCTCCAGAACTGGTCAGAACCTGCTGAAACCCACCTCTGCTCCAGAGGGCCCGTTTCTGGCCTTCCCAAACTTCCGGTAGACCCGTTTTTCGCCGAGCCTCCTCATGCACCCTGCACTTACTTGCATCCAAACAGGCTGCGTGGGGACTCCTGGGAGGGCGGGGTGGGGGTGGGGGCGTAGGGCCAGCCAGGAGTGGGATTTATCACCCAGTCTGTAGAGACTTCCTTGTTTTTTCTTTGAAGACGTTTCCCTTCGCATGCAAGAAGCTTCTTCAGCTCTGAGAGGAACCAGGAACTCTTCTTTAGGCAGGGCTGGGCTTCAAAAATTTTAGCAAGGGGTTGTCTGCCCGGTTGCTGGGTGGCGGTGGCCATGGTGGGTGTGGCCTAATCAGCCTCCTGCACCATGGTGGGGGGACGTTTTTGCCCTCCCCGGGCTCCGGAGGCTTTTCTTGAGTCTCCAGGAGGGTGAAAATGGCCTCCTCAGGCTTCAGAGGCACTCTGGAACTTCCCGAACTTCCGGTAGGCCCTTTTTTCACCCTCCCTGGGCCTTCGCGCACACCCTGCACTTACCTGCATCCAAAACAGGCCGCGTGGGGACTCCTGGGAGGGGAAGGGAGGGGTGGGCGGGAGTGGGATTTGAGGGTTCTCCGAACTTCACAGAATCTTAGCTAGAGGTTCTCCCGAACCCCTGCGAACCCCCAGCAGCCAATTCCTGGCCGAATGTCCTTGACTCTCTGAGAAAGGCATGTTATTATGGTTAGATATCCCTTCTACTCCATGCAACCCCCCCCCCCACAGTTTCCCACAGTACTAAATGTGGCAGCCCTGAAGAATCCAAGAAAAACTTGGCCTCCAGGGCTGACACCCATTTCACTTACTACTATCTTCCATCCTGTTAGCCTGACTGACAGGTTCCAGGAACAGAGACGGTAGAAGGACAATGCAGGTCAGGATATTTGTGGTGCTCCTATTCATTGCATCAGGAGAACTCCCTCCTGCTCCATCCCATGCAGCCCCCCCCCTTACCTGTCAGCGGTGCTATTTTTAACGCAGGTTGGTGATCTTTCGAAGAGCAATAAGGGCTTGTTTTTCCTAGCAGCAGGTGCTCTCGATGGAAGCAGAAACGAAGCGATTCTGGGGAGTCCACCAAAGGCTTAACTTGTTTTGCATGGCACCGATTAAAAAAAACAAAACAAAGCCGGCATCACAGTCCGGACTCGTTACCAAGGCAAAATAGGAATTGGGCTATCGGACAGCAAATTTTATGCCTTGCAAAATTTTGGACCAACTTAAGGACACCGGTGGGTTGGATTTCGGGACATCGTGGTGGCTGCTTCCTATGTTCTTCATGTGTAGGAGAAGGACAGGCAGAGCCTAGAGGTGGGGTCAAGAGAGGACTCAGCCTGGAGTCCTTATATTCCCACCAATAGTTTAAGTCCAACTCGTCCCACTTTAGACAATCTGAACGTCTGGTAGCCATAAAGAGATGTTTCCATCTCTCACTCCCTTCTCAGACAATTTTTAAAAGTAACTCCAGATTCTTATTTCTGCCTATCTATTATCTATCTCTATCTCTATCTCTATCTCTATTCCTATCCCTATCCCTATCCCTATCCCTATCCCTATCCCTATCCCTATCTCTATCCCTATCTCTATCTATCTCTATCTCTATCATCCATATCCATATCCACATCCATCCATCCATCCATCCATCCCTACCTACCCACCCACCCACCTACATCTATCATCTATCTATCTATCTATCTATCTATCTATCTATCTATCTATCTATCACCTATCATCTATCTATCTCTATCCATCTCCCTCTATCTCTCTTTGCCACTCACTCTTTCTCTCTTTCTCTTTCTCTTTCTCTCTTTCTCTCTTTTTCTCTTTTTCTCTTTCTCTCTTTCTTTCTCTCTATATATCTATCTATCTATCTATCTATCTATCTATCTATCTATCTATCTATCTATCTATCTATCTGCTATCTCCCTCTATCTTTCTTTGCCACTCTCTCTCTTTCTCTCTTTCTCTCTTTCTCTCTTTCTCTCTTTCTCTCTCTCTCTTTCTCATCTATCTATCTCCCTCTATCTCTCTTTGCCACTCTCTCTTTCTCTCTCTCTCTCTCTTTCTCTCTCTCTCTTTCTCATCTATCTCCCTCTATCTTTCTTTGCCACTCTCTCTTTCTTTCTCTCTTTCTCTCTTTCTCTCTCTCTTTCTCATCTATTTATCTCCCTTTATCTCTCTTTGCCACTCTCTCTTTCTCTTTCTCTCTTTCTCTCTCTTTCTCTCTTTCTCTCTCTTTCTCATCTCTCTCTCTCTCTCTCTCATCTATCTATCTCCCTCTATCTCTTTTTGCCACTCTCTCTCTCTATCTGTCTGTCTATCTATCTATCTATCTATCTATCTATCTATCTCTATCATTTATCATTATCATCTGTCTGTCGTCTGTCTGTCTGACTGACTGTCTCTCTCTCTCTCTCTATATATATATATATCTATATCATTTATATGGAATTACCTTACAAAATTGTCTGAAAGGAAATAAGAATCTGGAATTACTTTACAAAATTGTCTGAGAAGGGAGGGAGAGTTGGGAAAATCTCTTTATGGCTACCAGACGTTCAGAGTGGCTAAAGTGGGATGAGTTAGTGTGCCCAGAAGACTTTTTAATAATCTGAGCTAACCATTATAGGAAGTTCTTTGTGTTATGATGAGGTGACTATGCCCAAGATCACACTAAGACTTTAAATCAGTGAAAAATAGTGAGGCAGTTTTATAGGCCACTGTTTCACCAGTCAATAGAGACTAAGAAGCTCATAACTCACCCAGCTGGGAGCTGAATTAATAGATCGATGCCACTTGAAGCCACATATAAACAAGGATATTGTGGTTGTTTAATATTGTAACTATACCAGCCTAGGACCTCTCATAAAGCTCTGGACCACTTCTGCTGAACCTGAGAAGGTAAAACAAAAATGAATATGACAGTTACAATCATAAAATGAAGGCCCCACCTTCCCATCTAGCTACAGGTAGCCCTCAAGTTAAAACAATTTGTTTAGTGAGTTCCTGTAACTGAGGGAAAACTTGAATTTTGATAGATCCTATGATCCCATGTCTTAGCTAGTACACCTCATCTCAGTGTATTCCTAACTACAGGTAGTCCTTGACTTACAACAGTTTGTTTAGTGACTGTTTGAAGTTGTATCGGTGAAAAAAGTCCATTTTTCACACTTATGACCGTTGTAGCATCTCCACGGTCCCGTGATTTACATTCGGATGCTTGACAACTGACTCACATTTATGACGGTTGCAGTCATGTGATCCCCTTTTGTGACTTTCTGACAGGCAAAGTCAACGGAGAAACCAGATTCGCTTCATGGCCGTGTCATTAATTTAATAACTGCGGTGATTCACTTAACAACTGTGGCAAGAAAGGACGTAAAATGGGCAAAACTCACTTTTAGCAAATGTATTATTTAACAACATAAATTTTGGGCTCAATTGTGGTTGTTAATTCGAGGACTACCTGTACAGTAGTCCTTGACTTACAGTCATTTGTTTAGTCACCATTTGACATTACAATGACACTGAAAAAAGTGATTTAGGATCAGTTTTCACACTTATGACCAGGTAATCAAAATTCAGGCATGTGGTAACTGACATGTATTTATAACTGCTGCCTTGTCCCAGCTGGCTTCCAATGAGCAAAGTCAATGGGGGATGACAGATTCATTTAACAACAGTATGATTCCCTTAACAACCCCAGCGATTCGCTTAACAAACTGTGGCAAAAATGGGGTGCAGTTCCCTTAACAACTATCTTGCTGATCAACAGAAATGTTGGCAGTCAATTGTGGTCGTTAAGTCAAGGACTACTTGTAGGGCACATTCTGAGGACTTCTTAAGGACTGGGTAATTATCCCAAAGGTGCTTTTTCAGGAGGCAACTGGACTTTCTTGTTTTTTCTTTTGAAGACACTTCACTTCTCATCCAAGAAGCTTCTTCAGCTCTGACTGGAAGGTGGGGAAGGGAAGGATTTATACTCCTTGCAGACAGCTGGTCATTTGCATCCTTTTTAGAGAGACGTTGAGGCCAATTGGAGATTTGTCTGTGTCCTCAGGGTCACCTGAAGTCATGGGTGTACTGCTGGGGGTTCACAGGGGTTCGGGAGAACCTCTAGCTAAGATTCTGTGAAGTTCGGAGAACCCCCAAATCCCACTCCCGCCCACCCCTCCCTTCCCCTCCCAGGAGTCCCCACGCGGCCTGTTTTGGATGCAGGTAAGTGCAGGGTGTGCGCGAAGGCCCAGGGAGGGTGAAAAAAGGGCCTACCGGAAGTTCGGGAAGTTCCAGAGTGCCTCTGAAGCCTGAGGAGGCCATTTTCACCCTCCTGGAGACTCAAGAAAAGCCTCCGGAGCCTGGGGAGGGCAAAAACGTCCCCCCACCATGGTACAGGAGGCTGACTAGGCCACACCCACCATGGCCACCGCCACCCAGCAACCGGGAAGACAACCCCTTGCTAAAATTTTTGAAGCCCAGCCCTGCCTAAAGAAGTGTTCCTGGTTCCTCTCAGAGCTGAAGAAGCTTCTTGCATGTGAAGGGAAACGTCTTCAAAGAAAAAACAAGGAAGTCTCTACAGACTGGGTGATTAATTTATCTTGCTAAGAACACCCGGAAACCAGTATTATCCTTTTCAATCAAACCGCTTTCATAATCCACTGGAAGGGAGGATACAAAATACTTCAGTCTGTCTGTTTTTTTTTTTTTCAAGGACTGAAAAGTGGAACTCTCCACTGGCTTTTTGTCCAGAGAATAAAACGACGGAGGACACAAAATCTGTTAATATGAAATGATTTTTAGGAAGGAATCGCAACCAAATTAAACTACCCAGCAGGAGAGAAGGGGGAGGGGGGAAAAGGTTTTGATTTAAAGTATCTATTAAAAAAAATACAGTCTAGAATCAAATCCCCAAATTCATAAGAGCGTAAGAAGACACCAGCCAAAGATAAGGGAGTTGCAATAAATTGTTCTGTTCAGTATCAGAAGCTGGCTTTGCCCCCATTAAAGCTGTGGGGATTAATATTGTTTAATAGCAATTTATTAGCATTTAGATATACACATAGTCCATTCCCTCTCTCTTCCTTTTTTTTTAAACCAGTGCCTTCTTGATTTTTTTTTTTAAAAAATGATAATCGTCTCCTAATCTTTTAAACAGGAAGCAGAGAGCTAGCCCCATTCTAAAACAATTTTAATCAAGAGAGATTGTGGTCACCCTGTTTGAGTCCAATTTAAATCCTTAACAAACGAAGGATAGATTGTCAAGTAAGAATTTTGCCCGCCACTGCTAACACACCAAGGTGACTTTTAATAGCCATTGTGGAAATACACGTGACTGTTGATCCTGGGAGACCCACAGCCAAGCTGGATATATAAGGATGATTTAAGGTTCTTTTTTTAAAATACCGGAACCACTTTTAACCCTTAACCCTTACACAGAGCTAGGGAAATGATCAGAAGTGGGCTTCAGATACTATAGCTACCGGTATGCCCAGCACCGGAAATGTGAGCGTGCCACCATGTGTGCGATGTCAAACAACACAGCAATTCACTCGTTCGCGCGCTCCATCAGCACATGCATGCAGTGTCAAAAACACAGCGATATAGGACAGTATTGCGTCCGAGTGGGTGGGCTGGGGCGGGCCCACTACCGGTTCGCCTGAATCTGTCTGAACTGGCTGAATACCACATCTTGAAATAATACTTTATAATACAGGTAGTCCTCGACTTACAACCATAATTGAGCCCAATGTTTCTGTTGCTAAGCGAGACCGTTGTTCAGTGACGTTTGCCTCCATTTTACAACCTTGCTTGCCAGGGTCGTTAAATGAATCACTTCAGTTGTTAAATTAGTAATCTGATGGCGAAGTGAATCTGGCTTCCCCATTGACTTTGTTTGTCAGAAGGCCACAAAAGGGAATCACAGGACCACAGGATATTGCAACCGTCACAAAGACAGGTTGCCCTGGACTTACAACACTTCGTTTAGTGACCGTTCAAAGTTACAATGGCACTAAAAAAGGTGACATGACCGTTTTTCATAGTTCATAGTTTATAGTATCTCCATGATCATATGATCAAAATTCAGATGCTTGGCAGATGGTTCATGTTTATTATGGTTGCATTGCTTTGGGGACATGTGATGGACATCACATGGGCCCCCAAAAGGTACTTAGGACCAGAGGTGAAATCTAGCAGGTTCTGACAGGTTCTGGAGAACCAGTAGTGGGAATTTTGAGTAGTTCGGAGAACTGGCAAATACCACTTCTGGCTGGCCCCAGAGTGGGGTGGAAATGGGGATTTTGCAGTATCCTTCCCCTGGAGTGGGGTGGGAATGGAGATTTTGCAGTATCCTTCCCTTGCCACACCCACCAAGCCACGCCCACCAAGCCACGCCCACAGAACTGGTAGTAAAAAAAATTGATTTCACCACTGCTTAGGACCCAATTCTGAAATTGTGATGGCCCCCTGCAGTCACGTGACCTGCATTTATGGCCATTTGCAACATCCCGTGGTCATGTGATTGATTTATGACGTTTTTGTAGAAAGCCAGCATTTACTTTCGCTTTTTGAATTCTTCTTCCATCTTTAAATCAAACTTTAGACTGCCAGGATAAAGCCACCTTCTTGGCCTTGTCATTGGCCAAAAATAAGTTATTATTGGTACATGTTTCTGCAGACATACTAGCAGGTGGGCCAGGCTCTGTGTCTCTCCCCATTCACACAGCGTATGGCTATCCACTAAGGGAGCGGCGCATGGCCTAGAGGTGGAATCTCGCTTCACAATCAGAAGGCAGCTATTTCTCTCTCTGGGCTGCAAATTGTCTGCTGTGAACTCCGTGTAGGCATCAGGAAGGGCATCCGGCCTGTAAATGCTTGAACTCCATTCAGTCACCCCAACTCCATCCCAGTGCAAGGGATTACGGGGTCATGAAAAGATCCCCCCAGGGGGCTTTTAGGGTATCCATCCATTCAGCTAGCGATACTGAAGAGGGAGGATCCTGAGGCTTTATGTGGTGACCAAAACTGGATGCAATATTCCAGATGTGGCCTTACTAAGGCTTTATAAAGCGGTACTAATACTTCACGTGTTTTCGATTCTATGAATACGTCATGTAATTTCACACACACACACATGCACGCACATACATGCGCCAATCTTAGGTTACAGAGAGTTGGAGGGAGACGGAACTCACCCGTGTTTCCCTCTCTTTGCTAAGAGTCAGTAATTATCTTTGCATTCCTGGAGGAACCTTACAATAAATACGGCTGTCATTTTTCATTACTGCACAGCGAACAAAGCCGAGCAAAGAGAACAAAAGAGAACGCACTTACGCTAAGCCATGCATGGCCATGGATGTTGCTGACAATTTGAGATCTAAAGGATTTTATTGCGGTTATTTATTTGGAACATAAAAGTCTGAGTAATAGTGTTACAAACAATTTCTGATAAATGCATGGGGAGATACATATACACGCACAAAGGCACACATAATACAGTAGTCCTCGACTTATGACCACAATTGAGCCCCAAATATATGCTGCTAAGTGAAACATTAATTGGGTGAGTTTTGCTCCATTTTATGACCTTTCTTGCCACAGTTGTTAAGAGAATCAATGCAGTTGTTAAGTTAGCAACACGGTCGTTAAGTGGGTTTCCTCCCATTGACTTTGCTCAGAAGGTCGCAAAGGAGGATCATCACATGACTCTGGGACACTGCACCCATCATAAATATGAGTCAGTTGCCAAGCCTCTGAATTTTAATCACGTGACCATGGGGATGCTGAAATGGTCGTTAAGTGTGAAAAACGATCGTAAGTCACTTTTTTAGTTTTAACTTTGAACGTCACTAAATGAACTGTTGTCAGTTGACATGATTATGTGACATCTTTCATTCCTGAGCTCAGAAATCTTTGAAAACAGAACTGTTTAGAAAAGTATCCGGATTTGAAATCTGTTTATTTGGCAACTGTTTTAGATTACTTTGAATTTATATTGTTGTTTTATTGTTGATACAATTTACTGTATATAGCTTTTTGGCTGCCTTTTTATACTGACATTGTGTAGTTCTAATACAGTCTAATTGTGTAACACCACAGTGCAGTTATCAGTGCAGAAATAAATGAGTTAGTAAAAAAATAACAATAGCACTTAGACTTATATACCGTTTCACAGTGCTTCACAGCCCTCTCTAAGTGGTTTACAGTCAGCCTATTGCCCCCAACGATCTGGGTCCTCATTTTACCAACCTCGGAAGGATGGAAGGCTGAGACAACCTTGAGCCTGGTAAGATTCAAACTGCCGAATTGCTGGCAGCTGGAAGTCAGCAGAAGTAGCCTGCAGTACTGTACTCTAACCCCTGCGCCACCTGTAAAATCCTGTCTCCAACATTTTACAAGATTTCTTTCCATTGTTCAATGATAGTTCCAGAGAACAAATCGAAGGACGATGCAGACGATCTTCAGATTGGGAAGTGGCAACAGGCAGGAATGTAACAGAGTAAATGCAACCTAATAAACAAATAAAATTAAATATAGGTTTGCTGAGAGATATCTATTGAGATTCTCAGTCATCCAGGCTGTGGTTGTTCCAAAAGGTGCTTTTTCAGGAACCGAAGAAGTTTCTGGGATGAGAAGTGAAACTTCCTCAAGGAAAAACCATGAAACCACAGTTGCCTTTTGAAAAAGCACCTTTGGGACACTTGCAGAGAGAGGGATGCTGTGATTGCAGGCAGAAAAAACATCTCAGGTGTTAACTGTATCCTGATACTCACATATTTCAGTATCTTGTAACTTCAAACCGTCGCTAAATGAATGGTCGTAAGTCAAGCACTGCCTGCCCATATGGTGGGCAATAACACAACCATCTTGGGTTTTAATAATCATGAACTAACAGTAAAGCATCATCTTCATATTTTGCACTTCTCCTTCCCACTCTCTGTCTCTTGCTATGACTCGCTTGTCCTGTAATTGTGACCGTTGCAGTATCCCAGGGACATATGATCGCCATTTGCAAGAGCCAAGTGAAGCCATGCAGCAGGGGTGGACCCTTGCAGCAACCCCTTACGAAAATTACGTCAGAGCCAAAATGTGTTTTGGCTGATGTCGCCAGGATGTGTTCTTCCCCAGCTACGGACCCCAAAGAACGCAGCACACACAAACTCTATACAAAGCTTATTTTACTCAAATAACTTATCATTCAAAGGCTGTTAATAAAACTGTCTTAACAGCCTACCAGAATTCTAAGATAAGGTAATCACAGTCTTACTAGAGTTGGCGGAAAGCCCAGAAGCAATTTTGCAGACACGAAGGAGAATGAACTAAGGTTGTTCTCTACAGCTTGTTGCAAGCGGTGTTCCTCCTTAAATAGGCTAAGGGAGTGGCCAATTAGCCCCAAGCCTTACTCTCGAGGAGACCTCCTCCTGAGGAGCCACTCCTGCCTTTTGGCAGCTCTGCGCCCCCGTGCATTGAGAAGAGGCTCCTCCTCTTCATCTTCTTCACTTAAAGGAGCTTCTGGAGGTTTTGAAGTCCCTGGCTGAATCCCCGCCTCTGGCACCACATCTTCTCCAGCCTCCTCACTGTCCGACTCAAGGGCCAGCTGCACAGGCTGCTGACGCAGCACCACACAGTCTCCTCATTGTCGGAATCAGCTACAATCTTCACAGGCCGCTGACGGGCCACAACAGGATGTAAAAAAGATGTGGAGGCTTTAGAAAGAGTGCAGAGAAGAGCAACAAAGAGGATGAGGGGACTGGAGGCTAAAACATATGAAGAAAGGTTGCAGGAACTGGGTGTGTCTTGATGAAAAGAAGGACCAGCGGTGACATGATAGCAGTCTTCCAATATCTCAGGGGCTTCCACAAAGAGGCAGTCAAGCTATTCTCCAAAGCACCTGAAGGCAAGACAAGAAGCAATGGATGAAACTAAACAAGGAAAGAAGCAACTTAGAACAAAGGAGAAATTTCCTGATAGTTAGAACCATTAATCAGTGGAACAACTTGCCTCCAGAGGTTGTGAATGCTCCAACACTGGAAGTTTTTAAGAAGAGATTAGATAACCATTTGTCTGAAGCGGTGTAGGGTTTCCTGTCTAGGTAGGGGGTTGGACTAGAAGACCTCCAAAGTCCCTTCCAACTCCGTTTTTCTGTTCTGTTCTGATTTCTTCCCCTGGCTTTCACTCTTCAACGTCTCTAGCCCAATGTTCAATTCTTTTTTTTGCTTGCATTAAATCTGAAGAGCAGCAAAGAATTTGGATTCTGTTCAGAAACCCTCTCTGCATTGCAGAGCAAGTCGCTCCCTTGCATGCAGATTGCCAACCCAGGCTGACTTTCGCATTTGGTGTTACAAAACACCAGCATCTTTGGCGTAGGGGTGGATAAAGATCTCTCTTGGCAGCAGGACTTGCCCAGATCCTTGCGAATCCTCGGAGCCGAGTTATCACGCGCTGTGCCTGCATCTCTGCGATGATCTCAGCAGATACTGTGATTCGGGGGCTGGTTTGGGTAGGAAGAATTGAAAAAGAAGGGCAGAGAAGAGAAAGCAAGGGAGGAAAGATAGGTTAAGCATTTTCCACCCATGCAAAGTTTCTCTACTGCAGTGGTTAACCTGTTTAGCATGCAAGAATAGAATGGAATGGAATGGAATGAGAGGTGGCATTCAGCCGCTTCGGCTGAACCAGTAGCGGAAATCTCAGGTGGACGGCACACCCACTCTCCCCGGTTCTATGACATCCTATTTAGGTACATTTTTGAGGCTGGGCACATGCATGGAAGGCACACGTATGAGCAAAGCGCATGCAAGGAAGGCCGAGCGCATGTGCAAAAGGCAGGTGCACATGCAAATCCGGTGTGGGCATGCACAAAGCGAATGCACACGTGCGGGGCAAACTGGTATTAACATAATCAGAAACCGACCGCTGAATGGAAATAGAAATAGAAATAGAAATAGAAATAGAAATAGAAA
>WNWU01000033.1:4950473-4963075 GCA_012654045.1 Ptyas mucosa | reverse complement strand
GATAGATAGATAGATAGATAGATAGATAGATAGATAGATAGATAGATAGATAGATAGATAGATGACAGACAGACAGATGACAGACACACTCTTTCTCTCTGTGTCTTTATCTTCCCAGCCTTCCGTTTTAAAGCAAAGGCCATTTTCTGCAGGCAAGGAAAACAAGGTTCCTCCCCATTGCCCTGAGAATGTGCTCAGAGCAAAGCATGCTGGGTAAACCTCCCCTGACACCAATCAGTGAGCAAAATCATTAGCCAAGCCAAGGAGTCGAAAAGGACGAGAAAGGCCTGCCTTTGATGCGCCGCACTTGTGATCACAGCTACACGCCATAACAACCTACTTGGGTCTCGTAAGGCTGGTGCAGCTGTTACTTCATCCCACGCAGGCGTCCAAAGGGAAAAGAGGCACTTTGGCTTGCCTACTGGTGTAGCATCAACACTCTGATTTATGGGCCCTATTTCCATTCATTCATTTGCTTAAATGAAAGGTCACAAACACACACACACACACACGCACGCACACACAACCCCACTGCATTTCAAATAGTATGCTGGCCTATTTATCTGCACAGTGCGGATATTATTATATGTCTGTCTATATGTCTCAGTCATCCAGGTCATGGTTGTCCCAAAGGTGCTTTTTCAAAAGGCACCTGGACTTCCTTTGTTTTTGCTTGAAGACATTTCGCTTCTCCTCCAAGAAGCTTTTTCAATTCCTTTTCAGTTCAGCTTCTTCTTCAAAACTGAAGAAGCTTCTTGGAGGAGAAGTGAAACGTCTTTCTTCATTTTTGCTTGAGACCAATGCAAAGAATGAGCTTAGCAGCTCTGCTTTCTCTCTACTGCCTTTTACTTCCTTGCCATCTTCTCTCGTTAGTCTACCAACTGTTTCCTTGACTTTTTTCAAGTTATTTATATGTTAAAAAGAAACTTTGTTTTGGTTGTCTTTGACTTTGGTTGCAAGTCACTGTTCATTCTGAGCCTTTGCTTTCCTAACTTTGCAGATTTGGGCTATCTGCTGATATTCTGCCTTAGGTGTCCCTCTTTCCATTTTTTTCTACTTATCCTTTTCACCTTAATCAGAGAGATCTTTGTACAACCTTGCTGGTTTCTTCTTGGATTTCTTGTTTTTCTTTTTCAATGGTATTGTTCTGGACTGGGCTTTTATGATCATATTTTTCAGAGTTTCCCATGTTTCTTGAGTTGCTTTCCCCTTTAGCATTATTGGAATTTTTCTTAGGCTCTCTCGGAGTTTGTTAAAA
Organism: Ptyas mucosa; assembly: GCA_012654045.1. Taxonomy (NCBI): domain Eukaryota; kingdom Metazoa; phylum Chordata; class Lepidosauria; order Squamata; family Colubridae; genus Ptyas; species Ptyas mucosa. Next base: position 4,961,817 of record WNWU01000033.1, on the reverse strand, counting down.
TCAGCTCTTGGATTATATTCTATTGCATGTGTTTTTATATAAGTGTGCATAAAACTTATTTTATCCTTGTTTTTATAATATTGATGTGTTATACTTTTTGTTTCATTTTTAGGCTATTGGGCTTTTAACTATAAACTTCCAAGAGTAACTCTGAGAGGGAGCTTTATATATTTGACAATCAAACAAATAAAAATAAATCGTGATTCCCCCCGTCTTTCTTCATTTGTCACCGATTTAAATTTACCACTCATTAGCACTGTGGAGAAATTTCGTAATAAAGAGAAGGTTTCTTTATTGAAAAAGCAATGGCTCTCCTGCAGAGGCTGATGCCAATACTCAGGTTCATTTGATATTTATTAGCATTTGCACAGAGGTCATATGTGGTTATTGTGTCACAATTTAATTGGCTACGGTAACCTTGTGCCCATCTATGATATTGCTATAGTAATAAACATAAAAGATTCTTCTCATATAAATGTCTTAAGCGTGCACAGCATGGAAGATGGATGAGCAGAGATGTACTTGGGACTGAATTCTACTTAGCTATATGGACTCCATTTTGTCTCTAAACCAGTTATTGTCAGGTAGAAGATTAGGATACCTTTATAGGTGCCCAAAGGGATGTGGTGGCTCAGTGGCTAAGACACTGAGCTTGTCTAGCGAAAGGTCGGTAGTTCAGTGGTTCAAATCCCTAGTGCCGCGTAATGGGGTGAGCTCCCATTACGTGTCCTAGCTTTTGCCAACCTAGCAGTTCAAAAGCACGTAAAAAATGCAAGTAGAAAAATAGGGACCACCTTTGGTGGGAAGGTAACTGCGTTCCGTGCGCCTTTGGCATTTAGTCATGCTGGCCACATGACCACGGAGACGTCTTCAGATGGCGTTGGCTCTTCGGCTTTGAAACGGAGATGAGCACCACCCCCTAGAGTCGGGAACAACTAGCACATATGTGCAAGGGGAACCTTTACCTTTACCTATAGGTGCCCAAAAGTTGCTAATATCGAAGCAAATGGAAAGGTTGTTTGGAACCTAAGTCGAATGGATAATCTTTGAGATATGATCATTCATTTGGTGACCGTTTGAAACTACAACAGCACTGAAAGTAGGGACCTATGACCTGTATCCAAAATTTGGGTTGTGAGAATTGTGGCTGCTTGCAAAATGACACCACCAGCCTTTGGTGGATCAGCTGTTTCTCCTTCCCAAAGGCAATCTTCAGAAAAGGTAAGGGGATCAAAATATGATGGGGCAGAGGAAGCCCAGTGGGCTTGGAAGTAGGCTGAGTATTAAGATATTTAAACTTAGTAGCTGGAGTAGTGGGGTTGTGCACTGAGCCAGAACGTACAGTTGTGATCGATTACTATCAGAATGCTGTCTCCTATGTGAGGCAATCTCCACTGTGATTGGTTAGTATGAGTGCGGAGGGGGAGTTTCCCTTTTTTCCCGCCTTTTTTCACCTTGTTTGCTCTGATTTACCTCATGATGTTGCTGCTGTGTTGATTTACCTCATGATGTTCCCATTGTGCTGATTTACCTCACGATGCTCCTGTTTGCCTGACTTTCTTGTTTGCTGTGCATATGGTTGTAAAATATATTTAATTATATAAAACTAGAAGTTTGTGTCAGCATCTCTGACTCCATTTGGACACCGGTTGCACAATTCCCTGGCACCGGGGCAGGCCTTGTGTGAACTGTGATATGGGCCTGCAGCTTCCCAGTGCCTCCCCTACTTCCCGAGGCACCCTGTGTGCCACTTAGTGACCTGTGCAATCACTTAATGACCGCAATAGGGAGAGCAGGGATTGTGGTGGTTTAGCAAGGTGATCATGTGGTCTCCTCGCTTATTGGCCACCACAACCTACGATCGTAATGGGCAGGTTCCATTATGGTCATAAATCGAGGACTACCTGTAACTGCAAATAGATTTGCTTGTTTCTTAGAAATGCAGGAATGAATGACGCTGGCTTGGGAATCTATAAATGGTGGTTGATCATGTGCTCAAACAAGCAGATGTAGGAGAAGAGCAGGCAGGGCTGGGGGTAGAGTTAAATGTGTCATTAGTGTAGAGTCATTACATTGCTGTAAAAGATCCAGGTTCAACACCCCCTGAATTTCACTGACCCTTATTTAGCGCCAATTTAGTGCTCACTGTTGACTGACTAAATTTTTATGTGTAGACTTGAATAAATCTTCTCTACTGCAACTTAAGGTATCCTTTGTGCCTGACAAAAATAAACATTGTGCTTTTAAGTCTACTACACTAGTAACATGGAAAAGCTTTGTAGGACTCCCCTAAATCTTTGAAAGGGGTTGTGTGGGCTGTGGAGCTACCAGCTATGCACCCTTGATTGATGATAACGATTGGTTGGATCTGCATCATTTTGCTGATCAAATTATTTGTGTGCGTGTACACATACACACATTAACTTATGGAAGGCTCTTAAATCAAGCAAACAATGTGTCGAACCTTATTTTTCTATCTTAAAAATGCAGCTGTTCATCAAGATGGAATAAACTTGGCTAAAGAGACAAAGACCAGATTTCCTAGAAGAACATGGTAGTAACATCTAACTGACTTCCGTTCTTGAAGCTTTCGTTTTTGTCATCCCCAACAAAGAAAAATCCAGCAGTTCATGTTGACATACGCTGCATTTTTATTTTTTGGAGTGCAATGTTTTCTGCAAAAATGCCACCAGGGGAAAGAAAAAAAAAATCTAAAATTGGAAGATAGCACCTGATCGCTTGACCTACTTAGAGGATGAAGCAGTGGTGGGATTCAACCGGTTCGCACCACTTCGGCCGAACCGGTTTTTAAATTGCTGGCTGGCCCCACCCCTCCCCTCTCTGCCCCTTCCAGAAGTTCCCACACGCCCCATTTTGGCTCCCAGGTATGTGCCTATTAGGCCCAAAATGGGGCGCGGGAGGAGGGTACGGCGCAGCCCCCCTGTGGCTCGTTTTTGCTCCCAGGAGGCTGCAGGGAGGCCTTCTAGGCCCAAAAGGGGCATGTGGCCTGTTTTTGCTCCCAGGGGGGTGCAAGAGGCTGAGTGCTGCCTGTCACACACCATGGTCACACCCACCCTGGCCACGCCCACCCACCCAGTCATTAGGGCAGAGAACTGGTTGTTAAATTATTTGAATCCCACCAAGGGGATGAAGATACTAATGATCTCATGATGAGATGAGGAAAAAAGCTGAAAAATAAAGGTGCTAGCTAGGCCAATATTTAAAGAGAAACAAAGTGAAGTCTTCTATCCTTCTCCTTTGTGTGCCTGTCCATAAACCAGAGTGAGGTGGTTAGCAGCACCTATTGATTGCTATGAAGCGAAAGAGCTAAAGCATGAAGAGGTTCTCAGCTTCTCAAATTCAGATTATCCAAAACACAGATAGTCCTCTGCTTACAATCACAATTGAGCCCCAAATATCTCTTACTAAGTGAGACAATCGTTAAGTGAGTTTCACATCCTTTCTTGCTACCGTTAAGTGAATCACTGCAGTTATTAAGTTAGTAACACGGTTATTAAGTGAATCTGGCTTCCCCAATTGATTTTGCTTGTCAGAAGGTACATGACTCCAGGACCAGGGATGAAATGCTACTGGTTCGGACCGGTTCGGCTGAACCAGTGGCAATGGCAGCGCGAGGCTCCGCCCACCTCTCCAGTCGTCGTTACTTCCTGGTTTTAACCAGGAAGTAACCTGTTTTTTACCCTCTGCGTATGCGCAGAAGGGTTTGCACATGAGCAGGGGGTCTGTGTGTGCATGTGACATGTGATGCGGTACGTGCATTTCCGAACCAGTAGGGCAGGTAAGTCAATTTCACCCCTGCCCAGGACATTGCAAGTGTCATAAATACGAGTCAGTTGCCAAACATAAAAAATCTGATCATGTGACCATGAAGATGCTGCAATGGTTGTAAGTGTGAAAAACAGTCATAAGTCACGTTTTTCAACACTGTTGTAACATCAATTAGTTACTGAATAAACTGTTGTAAGTCAAGGACTATCTGTAGTCTTTAAATATTTGGTGATCCTTCCTTGTTCCCCACTTGGCCTCATCAGTGTGATGCTCTGGTTGAGATGTTTTGCATTTGTAGACAATAATTAAAAAAAGAAATCCCTGCCTGCTTCCTTTCATATCAAAGGTTCCTTAATAGAAAGCTAGAATTAAATCAAAACGCTAAGCTCTTAATTTAAACAAATGAACACCAACTAGCAGTCAGGACACATGAAGAAAATTAGTTAATTGCCACACACATGGACAGACTTCACTGAGAAACTGAGCATCCGAGAGCAGGCTAAGTCCCCAAAATGCCAGAGAATTCCTGGCAGCCTGGCAGCCAGACAACTCAGCCATCAACAGGCACATAGAGATAAACAACATCTACCTACCATTCAAAAGAAACAATCACAAAGCCAAAAAGGAAGGGGGAAAGACTTGAATCAACTCCTAGATAAGCAGAGATTAAAACCACGATTAATACTAGACCAACAATCAAACAGTAGACAATACCCCAAACTAGTGGTGAAATTTAAATTTGTTACTACTGGTTCTGTGGGCATGGCTTGGTGGAGGTTAATATGATTGGGTGGGCGTGGCCAACTTTTTTTTTACTTTTACTTTTACTTTTAAAAGCATTTTTTCTACAACCCCTTTGGCCGAAGAGGTTGCAGAAAAAATGCTTTTAAAAGCCTCTAATGATCAGGCAACTCAGCTGGGATCGTCAGAGCCTTTTAAAAGCAATTTTTCTACAACCTCTTTGGCTAAAAATGCTTTTAAAAGGCTCTGACGATTCTAGTTGAGCTGCGCAATCATCAGAAGCTTTTTTTTTAACTTTTAAAAGAGCCTTGGTAGTACAGTGGACTAAAGCACACTGTTATTAACACCAGCTGCCTGCAATTACTGCAAGTTCGAATCTCACCAGGCTCAAGTTTGACTCAGCCTTCCATCCTTTCTAAGGTAGGTAAATTGAGGACCCAGTTTGTGGGGGCAATAAGCTGACTTTGTAATATACAAAAGTATGAAGGCTATTGCTTAGTGCAGGGGTTCCCAAACTTGGCAGCTTTAAGACTTGTGGACTTCGACTCCCAGAATTCTCCAGCCAGCATAGCATAGCGCACTGTAAGCCGCCCTGAGTCTCCGGAGAAGGGCGGCATATAAATCAATTTTTTTTTAAAAAAGCATTTGTAGAAAAAATGCATCCTCTTCTATTGTCTGAATAGACCTTCAGCCTCCTGGGGGAGCATCTCTGGCTGAGGACAAAACAGTTCCTGGAGCTGTATAGATCCGTGATGGCGAACCAATGGCACGTGCCAGAGGTGGCATGCAAAGTCCTCTCTGTGGCCATGTGCGCTGTCGCCAGCTGCTTTTCTGGTATCTAGTGTGCACACGCATGCTGGCCAACTGGTCTTTGCATGCACCAGAGCACCAGAAAACTGCCTGAAAACTGCCCCCAAAATGGCCCTCAAAACAGCTCAGAAAATGGCCAAAAATGGCCAAAAAACCAGGCCATTTTTAGCCTGAAAAAATGCCTGAAAAATGCCCCCCAGAACATCCTGAAAACATCCAAAAAACAGACATGCGTGCACTGGCCAGCTCGTCTTCGGGTTTCCGGCACTCTAGTGTCCATGCATGCACCCACATGCACACGTATGTGGGCACTCGGTGCAGAAAAAGTTCGCAATCACTGGTATAGATGAACTTCAGCCTGTCAGCAATGGACATTTGATGGAGTGGAGATGAGAGCAATGAGGGGAAAAAAACCCACTCTCAATTCTTGACCAAAGAAATGGTCCAATGCATTCGGACCAGGGGTGGATTCTAAATTTTTTTACTACCGGTTCTGTGGACGCGGCTTATTTTGTGGGCGTGGCTTGATGGTCATGTGACAATTATTTAGTATTTAGCAGAGGTCCTGGTCTACCAGGCTTTTAGCTGCTTGCAGAGCTCTACTGATCTACCCATTTATTTTTGAAGGTACCGGTCTACTCCTTTATTTTTGCAGGCACTGATCTACTCATGTATTTTTGCAGGCACCAGTCTACTCATTTGTTTTCTTTTAACACTGATCAGCTGTAGGGCAGCCCTTTGAAGCCCTATGGCAAGAGTTTAAACAGTTTTTTTCCCTCTAGCCAATCAGCTGGGACTCAGGAGGCAGCAATAGATTGGGGGTGGGGCCAAATAAAAGGTAAGAATAACACGCGGGGGGGGGGGGGGACAGAACCTGTTCGGTTACGTCATATCATCACCACTACCGGCTCGGCGGAACCAGGCGGAAGAGGGAGGAACCCACCTCTGATTCAGACCCAAATGAAACCTTCTCGTTTTGAAGATGCAGCACTTATGGATACCTATCCTTGCATATCCATCTTTTCGAGGGGGGGGTGGCGCCTATTTTGAAGACCTCCCTTCCTGCGCACTTAGCTTTTGGGGGATTAGAAATGTTAACTGACAACCACAACCTGGAGCAGCTGTTTCCCTATAACTTTAATTAGAATGGCCGCATGGTTTTCCCCCTCCCCTAAAGCAGATAACTAATAAATGCAAGTGAGTGTCAGCCCTACAAGATGGCACACGGCCTCTTGTTTTGTCCTCTCTCTCCTTTCTTTATTTTCCCCTTCTCTAAATCTTTGATTAAGCCCAGCACTAAATCTACAAACGCAGGGGATGCGGGGAAGGCAGGGGGGAGAGAAGAGAGAGAGAAAGAAAAGATGCTATTTAGGCCTTGCCAGTTCCCGGCATTATATATGCAAATGTGGCTGTTCCTTTGGCTCCCGAGAACAGCGGGCGTTGAATGAGGCAGCGGCGGCGAGCGACACGACATCATTCATTTCCATCATTAAAACAAAAGCAGGATAAATCGGTAGCTAATTTGTAAAATATGCTTATCATATCGGCTGGTTGGGGTTTTTTTTTAAAAAAAAAAAAAGAGAGAGAGAGAGAGGCACCAGTTCAAGGATTGGAAGATGAGAGAGGAGAGAGATGAGGAGGGGAAGAACAGGTTTTGGTTGGAATGAGTTGGTTTTCTTGTTGGCTTGCAATTGTCCTTTTTCTGCCTGCTTTTTGTTCTTGTTCGGCGGCTACGTCGTGTCCGACTCTTCGCGACCCTATGGACCATACCTGTTCTGACCTAGGCTCCCTTAACAAGCAGGAGGCAGGAATTGGTCCCGGCAAAATCTCTTTTATTTACACGACTGTGAATTACGGCCATTCACAGTCAGCAAGGTTTGTCCAAACAGTTTTTCAAAGGAATATTTCTCAACACACCTTATCTCGTTTGGCAAGCTGCCACCTAACTTGTTTCCAACCGCAGTACAAGGCCAAAGTTGGAACAGAGTCTCTCAGAGTCACGGAATGAACGAATTGTTCCCTGCAGAAGCCCACTCCCTGTTCGCTCCTCTTTTGTTTCCTGTGGGAGGGGCCAATCACCTCCAAGGTGTGGCTTTACTCCTGAGTCGACCCTGCTTTCTGAGTTGTTCTTGTCTTCTGGCAGCTCTGCGCATGCGCACACTGGGAACGGGTTCCAGCTGTTCCTCTGCCTCGCTGCTGTCTACTCTCTGCCTCCGACACAGAGCCCTCGTCCGAGCTTTCCTCAGCCCCCAGGACTGGCCCAAGTTCCTCCCCAACCTCCTCACTGCCCAACTCTGCTGTCAGCTCTGCTGGCCACCGGCGGGCCACAACGATACCATGCCAGGCCCCCCCATCTTCCCGAAGTTTGGACATAGAAGCTAGAAATACAACATAGAACCTTAGAGTCTATGTTGTTTTCAAATCCAACCTCCTGCTCAAGCAGGAGACCCCCATACTGTTTCAGATAAATGGGTGTCCAGTTCTCTTTGTGAAAGTCTCCAGTGATGGAACATCCACAACTTCTGAAGGAAAGCCATTCCACTGATTGATTGCTCTCACTGTTAGGAAATGTCTCCTTTGGTTCTAGGTTGCTTCTCTCCTTGGTTAGTTTCCATCCATTGTTTCTCGTCTTGCCTTCTGGTTCTTTGGAGAATAGTTTGGCCCAGGGGTGAAATCCAGTAGGTCCTGACAGGTTCTGGAGAACCGGTAGCGGAAATTTTGAGTAGTTCGGAGAACCGGCAAATACCACCTCTGGCTGGCCCAGAGTGGGGTGAGAATGGAGATTTTGCAGTATCCTTCCCCTGGATTGGGGTGGGAATGGAGATTTTGTAGTATCCTTCCCCTGGATTGGGGTGGGAATGGAGATTTTGTAGTATCCTTCGCCTGGAGTGGGGTGGGAATGAAGGAATGCCAGATTTTGCAGTATCCTTCCCCTACCACGTCCACCAAGCCACGCCCACAGAACCGTTAGTTAAAAAAAATTGAATTCCACCACTGGTTTGGCCCCCGTATCTTTGTAGGAGCCCCTCAAATATTGGAAGACTGCTACGATGTCTCCCCTAGTCCTTCTTTTTATTAGACTAGACGTACCCAGTTCCTGTAACCATTCTTCATATGTTTTACATTCTTGTTGCTCTTCTCTGCACTCTTTCCAGAAACTCAACGTCTGTTTTTTTTCAATATTGTGGTGACCAGAGCTGGATGGAGAATTCTGAGGGTTTGCTCAAATTCATGTTCATTGCATCGGCAACACTATCTAACGATCTCTGCTGTCCTCCTTCTCCTTTTGCCTTCCCTCATTCCCAACATCAGGGTCTTCTCCAAGGACTCCTCTCTTCTCATTTGGTGGCCAAAGCTTTTGAGTTTCAGCTTCAGGATCTGTCCTTCCAAAGGATAAACAGGGTTGATTTCCTGGAAATCATTTTCTCTTCGATTTGGATTCAAATATAAATATACAAAAGTATGAAGGCTATTGCTTAACGCATTGTAAACTGCCCTGAGTCTCCAGAGAAGGGCGGCATATAAATCAAATTTTTAAAAAAAGTCCCAATTGGATGGGCACATACCTGTGGTTGTGTGACCTCTATCTTGGCACATCAAGTCATGTGGGCAGCTAGGATTAGGGTTACCTACCTAACCCTAACTCTAGCGTACCTTGGTGGATCTTAAAAAGAACCTCTAACCTGCTAAACATTAAAAGAGAATATTTGTGGCTCAGGGCTGAACAGGTGCTCTGTGAACTTGGTGGTTTTCCTACGGACATTTCATTACTCAACCAGGTAACTTCATCAGGGCTAAAAGAAAGTATTGTTTGCAGATAGGAGGAGGATAGGAGGAGTTGGAAGGGATCTTGTAAGTCATCTAGTCCAACCCTCCACCCAAGCAGGAGAACCTACACCTTCCTCTTCCTCCTCCTCTCCCCCTTCTCCTACTTGTTCTCCTTCTCCCCCACCTCCTCCTCTTCCACCTCCTCCTCTTCCTCTCTCCTCCTCCTCCTCTTCCTCTTCCTCTTCTCCCACTTTCCCTTCTCTTACTCCACCTCTCCCTCTTCTCCTTTTCCTTCTTCTTCTCCTCTCTTCCTCTTCCTCTTCCTCCTCTCCCTCTTCCCTTCTCCCTCCTCCTCCCCCTCTTCCCCTTCTCCCTCCCTCCTCCTCTTCTCCCTCTTCCCCTTCTCCTCCTCCTCCTCTCTTCCTCTTCCTCTTCCTCCTTCTCCCTCCTTCCCCCACTTCTCCTTCTCCTTTTCCTCCTCCTCCTCCTTCACCACCACCACCTCCTCCTCCTCTTCCTTTCTCCTTCTCCTTCTCCTTCTCCTCTTCCTCTTCTCCTGATTTCCCTTTTCCTCCTCCTCTCCCTATTCCCCTCCTCCTCTTCTCCTTTTCCTTCTTCTCCTCCTCTCTTCCTCCTCCTCTTCTCTCTCTTCCCCTTCTCCTCCTCCTCCTCTTCTCCCTCTTCTCCTTTTCCTTCTCCTCCTCCTCTCTTCCTCTTCCTCCTCCTCCTCTCTTCTTCTTCCTCCTTCTCTTCCTCTTCCCCTTTGCCCTCTTCTCCTGATTCTCCTTCTCTTCCTCTTCTCCTCCTTCTCTTTCCTCCTTCTTCTCCTCCTCCTTCTCTTCCCTCTCCCTCCCCGTTCTTTTTCCTCTTCTTCCTCTTCCTCCTCATTCTGATATCTTATATTAAGAGATTAATTTTTAAACCATTCTTTCCGTGAATATTTTATTGCAACTGCTAATGTGGATGCTTTAGATTGGTTTGGGTTCATTCAAATTGCCAGAGTTTGGTGGCATATAAATGCAATAAATAGAGCCCCTTCTCTAGAATTGCCTTCCAATATATCTGAAAAACAAACAGCAGCCAACAATAAGAAAGAAAACTTTTGCACTCTCCAAAATGTAACATAGGGACGGGAACGAACAAAATGGGAAATTATACAACATTTCCTTCTCACATGGTGATCTGGATTCTGAGGACAAGGAAAGGAGATACTAGAGAAGTTGAAGAGAAAATTCATTCTTAGTTCCCTTCAGATTTGATGGTCATCAGTCAAATTTTCTTTTTATACTATTTTTACACACACATTTGCCTGATTGATTACATGCCATCCAATTGGTGTCGACTCTTAGCAACCACATGGATGAATTTTCTGCAGGACAATTTATCTCCTTCAGGTCTTCTGATGATGATATTTCCATCGCTGCTGTAATTGTGTCTCTCCAACCCACTCACACACACAAAATAGCAATTGTGATAGCATTTAGACTTATATACTAGTTCACAGTGCTTTACAGCCCTCTCTAAGTGGCTTACAGAGTCAACCTATTGCCTCCAACAATCTAGGTCCTCATTTTACTGATCTTGGAAAGATGAAAGTCTGAGTCCACCTTGAGCCGGTCAGGATCGAACTCCTGGCAGTGGGCAGAATCAAGCCTGCCATTCTGCATTCTACCCACTGCACCACCACAACTCCTACAAACACAAATGGCTCCACAAACACACACACATAGACCTATTATCTACAGATAATCCTCATTTACGACCACAATGGAGCCCAACATTTCCATTGCTAAGTAAAACTATTGTTAAGTGAGTTCTTCCCATTTTATGACCTTTCTTGCCACAGTTGTTAAGTGAATTGTGTGGCTGTTGAGTGAATCTGGCTTCTCCCATTGACTTCGCTTGTGAGGAGCCAGGTGGGAAGCTCACAAATGCTGATCACATGACCCCAGGACAGTGCAACCATCATAATTACATGCCAGTTGTCAAGCACCCAAATTTTGACCGTGTGACCCTGGGGACACTGCAACAGTTGTAAGTGTGAAAAACAGCCATAAGTCACTTTTTTCAGTGCCATTTTAACTTTAAACAGTCACTAAATGAATTGCTGCACTTCAAAATCCAGCTGTACTTGGTTCTTAGTTCTTCATTGGCCAACCAGGTTTGCTGTTCTCATGGCATTTTGTGGGTTTCTTTCTTTCTTTCTTTCTTTCTTTCTTTCTTTCTTTCTTTCTTT
>WNWU01000033.1:4913778-4927575 GCA_012654045.1 Ptyas mucosa | reverse complement strand
TTTAGGCATGAAAATCAAAAGGGTGACTTTGAGCAGTAAATAGATACCTTTCATGAAACAGGTAAGATGCTTTCCACAAATGAAGGCCTACACAAATTATGTCCTATTAATAAGCACTTCAAACACATAGGGAAAACAGAACAATGCACCATGTCTAAAACTGTATAGCCATAACTTGGATGTTAGCACCTCATTTTTAGAGCCATGAAAGTCAGTTAAGTCAATATGATGGAGTTGGTCAGGTGATGACTTGTTTAATGACCACATCACTTAGCAACCAGAATTCCAGCACCAATTGTTATAAGTTTAAGATGTAGAAAATTAACTGTCTGTCTGCCAGTCTGTATCTATCTATCATCTATCTACCTCTTCTCTCTACCTCTTCTCCCTACCTGTTCTTTCTCTCTCTCTCCCCCTCCCTCCCATTATCTTTCTATCACCTATCTTATCCTATCCTATCTATCTATCTATCTATCTATCTATCTATCTATCTATCTATCTATCTTCTACCCTGTTTCCCACAAAATAAGGCATCCTCGGATAATAAGCCCAATCGGGCTTTTGAGCCCATAGCAATAAAGCCAAGCGCTTATTTCAGGATTCAAAAAAAATATAAGACGGGATCTTCTATCTACCTATTCTCTCTCTCTCTCTCTCCCATCTATTATCGTCCATCTGTCTGTTTGCCCATCCACCTATCCTATCTATCTATCTATCTAATCTATCCTCTATCCATCCATTTATCTAACATCTACAAATAATGATGCAAAATTCCTTCTTCATTCTCATTTCTGCCCTAAAATTCTAACCCAAGTCCAGAAGATATGCCATCCTGTGCCAGGTAATAAAAAGAGTTCAGCCCAATTAACTATTTTTTAAGTCTTGCTGATTTCATGAGGATAGTGAAACACGTGCTTAAATCACTCCTCTTGAAATCAATCAGTGCTTAACCTTGGCAGCAGAATTAATTAATTCAGCACCGTTAATTATGGCAATAATTCACGTGTTCTCATCGATTTTTTTTGAAAAAAAAGTAATAATGCTAAAAATCCCTAAAAATCAACCATCCATTAGCAAAAGGGGTGAAGAAAAACACACAAAACCTAAATGAAAAATTAGAGCTGCAAAATACTTTGATGAATTTGCAAATTCCTTCAGGAATTGGTCCACCGGCTTTGTTAAGAAAACAGATATATTCTGCTGTATGCATATATGTATATATACATATTCTTCATTAACTCTTTAAGCTTTCTACAGCCAAATCAGAGTAGTTTAATACTCTGACGATGTCAGCAGATGGCTGACGAAAGCTTCGTAAAATAAAATTTTAATTCTTTTAAAATTTTAAAATCTTAAGTTCCGGAGTTCGCAGTATGTCTGCTTCTTTTTTTATATACATACATACATATGCATGCAAGTTTTGGTGTATTTGGGTCTTTTCCCGTGTAAGATTGAGAGTATCTTGGCGACGTTTCAACGAGGTCTCACTTGTCATCTTCAGGCTGCTGTCTTCGGCTTCGTGCTTTTGGAGGAAAGCGTGATTGGAGCTGCCGTCTCTCTATAAATACTGGTGGGGAGGTGTGGGGTGCTGGCTTTGTTGCTGTGAGCAGGTTGGTTGCCTGTGTTGTTACGTCTTGATTGGTTGATGGAGTTAATGTTTGCAGATTAGTCAGCTGTTTCATAACATCCTGTGTGGGTGAGGTCCTTGATGTGTGCCCATTAGTCTTTTGTGTTTTAGCGACCTGGGTAATGGGCTGTGTGTTAACATCCTGAGTTCTAGTGTTGTGATATCCTGAGTTTTTTGATGTAATGTCCTGAGCAAATGGCTGTGATGCCACATCCCGGGCTTTGATTTGGCTCCGAGTTTGAGGTCTTGCCATGTGTTCATGATGTGCGTCCCACTCACAGCAACAAAGCCAGCACCCCACACCTCCCCGCCAGTATTTATAGAGAGACGGCGGCTCCGATCACGCTTTCCTCGTACAAGCACAAAGCCGAAGACACCAGCCTGAAGATGACGAGTGAGACCTCGTCGAAACATCGCCAAGATACTCTCAATCTTACACGGGAAAAGACCCGAATACAGCAAAACTTGCATACCTCTACCTGTGAAAATTTACGAAAACAAATATGTGTGTGTGTGTGTGTGTGTGTGTGTGTGTTTGTAAGGAGTAATGTGGATTAAGATTCAAAATGAGATGATACCTCTTTAATGATACATATGAAAATTAAAGAATACAATAAACACAATTAGCATATCCTTTAAACAGTTTATTAGTGAAGCTTACCATAAAAATTGGAATCTATGGAGCTCCGGGGCTTGTGAGGAAACAAGCTTCTGAATCCACAGAGCCATAAAACTCTCTAGTGTGGAAAAAATGGGCACTTTTAAAGGGATTGAATCAGCAGGTCTCCAGTGAAAACACACAGATTAGACAACTGCAGTGGTGGGTCACTCAGCAATGTTGCAATGCAGCGTGGTGAAGTCACTGGTGACGCCGCCTTTGCAGGAACACAAGAGGGAAAATGACTTGCTCCAAGGAGTAGATTGCGCAAATAACCATTACTGAAAAGTGACAACCGTCTCTTCTACACACACAAACACACGCACATAAAGGGGGGCGGGAGGGAGAGGGAAAGTGAGGGAGAGGGAAAGAAAGAAAGAGAGGGACAGGGGGAGGGGGAGGGAGAAAGAAAGAGGGAGAGAAAGAGAGAGGGGGGAAAGAAAGAGAGAGGGGGAAAAGAGAAAGATAGAGAAGGACAGAGGGGAGAGGGAAAGAGGCAGAGAAGGAGAGAGGGGGGAGAAAGAGAGAGGGAGGGAAAGAGAAAGAGAGGGAGAGGGAGAGGGAGAGGGAGAGGGGGAGAGGGAGAAAAGGAGAGAGATAGGGAGAAAGAGGGAGGGAAAGAGAGGGGGAGAAAGAGGGAGGGAAAGAGAGAGAAAAGGGCAGGGAGGGAAATAGAAAGAGGGGGACAGGGAGAGAGGGGAGACACGGGGAGAGAGAAAGAGGGAATGAAAAAAGAGAGGGAGAAAGAGAGAGGGAAAGAGAGAGGGATGGGGAGAGAGAAAGAGGGAGAGGGAAAGAAAGAGAGAGAGTAGGGCAGTGATAAAGAGAGAGGGGGAAAGAAAAATAGAGAGGGACAGGGGGAGAGGGAGAGAAGGAGAGAGGGGGAGAGAAGAGGGAGGGAGGGAAAGAGAAAGAGGGAAAGAGAGAGGGAAAGAGAGAGAGGGGGAGAAAGAAAGAGAGAGGGGGACAGGGAGAGGAAGAGAGAAGAGGGAGAGAGGGAGAGAGGGAGAGAAAAAAGAGAGAGAGAGAGAGAAAGGGAGAGAGGGAGGCTAAAATAAAAAGTGAAAGTGTTTGCAGAGAATTGCAAGGGATGTACCCAAAATGATTTTAATTCGCAGCAAGGCAGTATTGAGATGTTAGGAAGGGTCCTTGGAGACAAAAACATTTTCATCAGTGACAGCAAATCCAAGTTTTTTAGAGCCCACGTTTTGTGAGAGAACATAGGTGCTGATCTGAAGTCTCTCCCCATCCACAGTTGAAAATACAGGACCTGAGATAGGTTATGAAATGTTAATCGGTAAGTATGTTCCTGGGAAAAGTAAGCATGTTTTTTTTAAACCTGAATTATTCTGGGGTTGAATTTTTACATCCAGAAAATAATAGGATTTAATAAGCATTTTGCTCTAGCTGGGATCATTGGTTCAGTTCAGAAAACGAGGTGTTTAAATAGCTCTGTATTTCTCAACCTCGGTAGATTGAGGATGCATGGACTTCAACTCCCACAATTCCCTACCCAGCATGGGGAATTCTGGGAATTGAAGTCCACGTGTCTTGAAGTTGCTGTGGTTGAGAAACATTGAAATGGCTGAAGGGATGTCATGCTGAAGAAGAGGGAGCAGATTTAAAGGAAAGGCAGATGATGTTGGAATATACTCAAGTTTGCCGATTCATTTTGTGAAGTCTGTTAGGAAATGGTTATTTGTCTAACTAGTTGGTCAGGCAATATATAAACCAACAATGTATGTTTGCAGTCAGAAAGGTATTATATTGCTTTAAGACTGTATTGCATCATCCTGTATCCTGATTGGCTAAGCTCTGTAGCCAATGTACTTAAGGGAAGTCAGGATCATGGCTTGTGTGAATACTACACCATTTTACTTGCTTATTTGTGGTAACTCTCTACCTGATCTCTCTGCATGATCACTGTTTGATCATAGCTACATGTTGCTTTCTACTATTTATTGAATGTTTTGATATTGAACTTGTTCCTGTTTTGACACTCAAGAAGAACTGTTTTATTGTGTATGACTACAACTGGTAAGAAGACTTTGTACTTGAAATATCCCTGGATTGATCTTTTAACTCTTGTCTTATCTGTGTATGACTTGGATTGTTTTTGGACTTTGCTTTACTTTTTCTAAAAGTAAAAGACCACAACAACTCAGTGTTTTTATATGTTGACTGTGATGTTCACAACCACTCCCAGTCGCTTTTCATGCGTTTAATCAAAGGGTACTCTGCTCAATAACCCACAACATCAGTTATGAGTCAAGAATATCCTTAACAGAGTCATGTTCGATTAACTTCCATTGTTTCTGATTGGGATAAATTAGCATCAGGTAAAAGACAGGACTGCTGCCCTTGGTCCTATTTGGGCCCAGCATTTCTTGCCTTTGAAAAAATAATGGAATAATAGAGTTGGAAGGGACCTTGGAGGTCTTCTAGTCCAACCTCCTGCTCAAGCAGGAGACCCTATGCCCATGATGGTGAACCTATGGCATGCGTGCCACAGGTGGCACGTGGAGCCATATTGGTGGGCACGCGAGTGTTGCCCTAGCTCAGCTCCAGCGCTCATGTGCTGAGGGGGCCTCGGAGGTGGGGATGGGGAAGGCCATTTTCACCCTCCCCAGGCTCCTAGAAAGCCTCTGGAGCCTAGGGAGAGTGAAAAACGGGCCTACCAGGCCCACTGTGCCATAAGCGGAGGGAGCGTGGGTGTGGGTGTGTCATGTACACATGCGCAGGGGGGGGGCACATTGAATTATGGGTGTGGGCACAGCTTTTGGCACGTGATGGCACGGTGGGCGTGGTAGGCCTGTTTTTTGTTCTCCTCAGGCTCCAGACGCTTTCTAGGAGCCTGGGGAAGGCGAAACGGCCACCCCAGTGGTTACAGTGCAGTACTGCAAGCTACTTCTGCTGTAGTTTGGCAGCTCAAATCTCACTAGGCTCAAGGTTGATTCAGACTTCCTTCCTTCCGAGGTGGGTAAAATGAGGACCCAGATTATTGGGGGGCAATATGCTGACTCTGTAAACTGCTGAGAGATGGCTGGAAAGCCACTGTGAAGCGGTATATAAGTCTAAGTGCTATTGCTATTAGGCTGTGCAATTGATATTTTCCAGACTGGTGCCACTTGACCAGGGTAAAAGAGATTGCCACATTGGACAAGAACATAGCGTTCCAATATCTCAGGGGCTGCCACAAAGAAGAGGGAGTCAAACTATTCTCCAAAGCACCTGAGGGCAGGACAAGAAGCAATGAGTAGAAACTAATCAAGGAGAGAAGCAACTTAGAACTAAGGAAAGATTTCCTGACAGTGAGAACAATTAATCAGTGGAACAACTTGCCTCCAGAAGTTGTAAATGCTCCAACACTGGAAGTTTTAAAGAAGATGTTAGATAACCATTTGTCTGAAATGGTGTAGGGTTTCCTGCTTAAGCAGGGGGTTGGACTAGAAGACCTCCAAAGTCCCTTCCAACTCTGTTATTCTGTTCTATCATGCACTGAGGAACGGAGAAAACAATTCAACTCTCACAGGTCTCTCTGGGTCTCTAAAACCTGGCAATCTGAATTGTTTTTGCTCATGGCATTTTCTGAGCTGGAGGACAAAAACCTGCCAAAAGATACGTTTTCAGTGGTAGCTCAAAAGTTTAGCCATCCGCCGCCAAGTACTGAAAGTCTTTCCCCTTTTAGCCAGCAGCAAGAACTGTCTTGAAAAGGCAAGACCCGGGGAAAAAACAAGCTTTTACTTTAATAATGCATTTCCACAGTGGAATTGTCAACCTTTCCTTTTAGTGCCAAAGATTTGCTTCTTTTTGTATCAAGACAGTTCTTCTTATGGTTTAACTCAGGGGTGAAATGCTCCCGGTTTGGACCGAATCGCCCGATCCGGTAGCGATGGCAGCAGGTGGTTCGGAGAACCAGTAGCAAAAATCCCTGCCCCCTCCCCCATGCCCAGCTGAGCTGCACAATCATCAGAGGCTTTTTTTTTTTACTTTTAAAAGCATTTTTTTCTACAACCTCTTCGGCCGATACCTGCAGATGTCATCACTCCATCTCATTTTAGGTCTCTTTTGTGGACATTGTTGAAAGAAATGTCTATCTGGATTCAGTTCCAAGTGGGGAAAAGGACACTGGAAACACGGGAGACTGTTTGGAAAGATGGTTTAATGGTGGACAGGATCACATGGCCTGAGTTCCTGAGCAGAAAAGGGGCTGAGATGCTGAGAGTGCCTGGGTTTTATTCCCTCCGTTGGGCTTTGAATTTGAGCTTGTATTCTGATTGGTTGTCAGACTCCCATGGAGCCATGCAGGGACAACTCGATAGGCTGTCCTGAGTCCCAAGCTTGGTTGAGCTTTGACTGGGTGATGTAATCTTCCCAGGTGCCATGTGGCGAATTCTGTTGCTAGATGGGTAGAGGGCTAATCCTAGCTTTGTTGGATCACCAAGAGCCTTGGTGGCGCAGCAGACTAAAGTGCTGTTAAGTAACACCAGCTGCCTGCAATTACTGCAAGTTCAAATCTCACCAGGCTCAAGGTTGACTCCGCCTTCCATCCTTCCGAGGTAGGTAAAATGAGGACCCGGATTGTGGGGGCAATAAGCTGACTTTGTATAAAAAAGAACACGGCTTAGGGGTGGTCGAAAGCCCTACTAAGCAAGTATATACAAAAGTATGAAGGCTATTGCTTAACGCATTGTAAGCCGTCCTGAGTCTCCGGAGAAGGGTGGCATATAAAAATTGAACCAATAAAAATTGAACCAATCTTGGGTGAGAGCATTTGCCTATGAATAGATCTAGCTATCTCTTTATCTCTTAAGTGTGGACATCTGCTGTGGGCTATTGAGGATGGTGGGGGGTTATTAAGAGTGAGTCTGTTTTCTGCCTAAAAACATGTTTTCCCATTTCTCATCCAGGGAAATATAATATTCTGCCTTTTTAATATTTCCTAGAATATTTCATTCTTCTAGGAGAGGGGTAGGTGTTAATTTCCTACAACTTTTTTTATTAAGTGGGATCCATTCTATGACTGCCTTGGTCCACCTGCCATCAGTTCTTCTTGCTATGTGACCAGCCCATTTCAGTTCTTTTACTCTTTTGATGGCATCGTATATTTTCATTTCTCCTCTATTTCACGTGCGGGTCTTTCTATCTTGTGATGCCCAGCATGTATCTTTCCATTTACATACCTTTTTCTCCAAGCGATGTGAGAAATTATTCAGAGGTTGACTGGTAGGGCTCCAAACAAGCCAAGATCTTTATAACCATTCTACTTCAAAAGCCTTCCATTTGGGAAAATGTTCAGGAAACATTTGCCTGCCCAAATCATTTGGAAATGACTTTGATATCATATGCATTTCATCCAACATCAC
Source organism: Ptyas mucosa (assembly GCA_012654045.1). Lineage (NCBI taxonomy): Eukaryota > Metazoa > Chordata > Lepidosauria > Squamata > Colubridae > Ptyas > Ptyas mucosa. The sequence continues at coordinate 4,919,924 of WNWU01000033.1, read as the reverse complement.
CAGACAGAACAACGTTTTAGAAGCTGTCATCCATTTTGCAAAGCTGCAATTTCTTGATGTATTTTGTAAAATTCATGGTACCAAGTGCCCTGATGACAATGGGTATCACTGTTACATGTTTCATCCATAATTGCGTAGTTTTATGGCCAGGTCGCGATATTTCGTGATTTTTTCCCAGTTCTTTTTCTTCTACTCTGGCGTCTCTTGGTACAGCGATATCAATAAATTGTATGATTTAAATTATTATTGTTGTTATCTCTTTTATTCATTAAACATGAAACTGAGTCAATTGAACATTTAAAAATGCATCACAAATATCATTGAGTGGTGCTGATGGTTAATACGGATTGCTGCCAGTATCTTAGGTATCGACTAAGTATCTTCTTAAAATGTACGATGTTCCAAGTACCACAGTTTTTTGCAGTTCCGCTGGTGTTATTGCAGGAAGCTGCAATTTCTTGATGTATTTTGTAAAATTCTTGGACATGGTACCAAGATGACAATGGGTATCACTGTTACATGTTTCATCCATAATCACATAGTTTCAATGGCCAGGTCATGACATTTTGTGATTTTTTTCCAGTTTTTTTCTTCGACTCTGGCGTCTCCTGGTACAGCAATATCAATAAATTTTATTATTATTATTATTATTATTATTATTATTATTATTATTATTAATCACACAGTCAGCCAGATGTTCAATCTGGGTTTGGTATTTTGTCTACCTATCGAGTCCTTACCAAGGACCTGGGATAGGCAAATCTGGATGTTTGACGGTGCTACAGATATCGACACAGGATGGAAGCTGTTCCAAGTACAGCTGCCTTCTGCAATTGATTGATGGCAAATTTGTCAATGCCAATGGTGTTCAAGTGGTGCTCCAGTTGTTTTGGGATTGCACCCAAGGCGCCTATTACTATTGGTACTACCCTTGCTTGCCTTTGCCACAGTCGTTCTATTTCTAGTTATAGAACTTTGTATTTTGTTATCTTCTCCAGTTCTTTCTCTTCTATTCTGCTCTCTCCAGCCACTGCCACATCCACTATACAGACTTTTTTGTCTTTTTTATTGACAACTGTTAAGTCCCGGGTGTTATGTGGCAGGTGCCTGCCTGTCTGAATTCTAAAGTCCCAGAGCAATTTAACTTCTTTATTTTCTATGACTTTCTCTATTCCACCAATTCTTGCTTGCAGGCAAATGATATTTCTTGCAAGTCTTCCAATGTACCATCATTGCTACTTTCTCGTGCTGCAGCTTGTAGTCAGTATTGCTTTTATTGTTGTTGTTATTATTATCATTATCATTATTTAGCATATGATGAGAACATGACAGAAGAGAAGGAAGCATATGTACACAGTCCACATAATTATAAGTAAAACTTCCACGGGGGGTATGGCAGTGGCCTCAAAACTGGATGTCCAGTTCAGCTATCCAAGTGAACACCTCTGGCATTGCTTTGTGAAGAGCTTCTAGGAACCAGAGAAAGCACATCATGGGTAATCTTGCGCGGTATGTTACATTTATATGTTTGCATATCGGCACAACAATCGCAACAAAGGGATCGTCATCAGAGGTGGGCTGCTGCCAGTTCACACAGGTTTGAGAGAACCGGTAGTTAAGATTCCACAGTTTGGTGAACTGGTAAATCCCACCACTGGCTGTCCCCGCCCCTGCTTGGTTTTTGGCCTGTTTTCTGGGCTGTTTTCAGGTCATTTTCCAAGCAGTTTTTTTGGCCATTTTAGGGCTGCTTTGGGGCCAAAAACGCCCCCAAAACAGCCTGAAAATGGTCCGGAAAGTGGGCCAAAAATGGTCCAAAAAACAGCCCCAAACTAGCCTGATAGTGGCCTGAAAAATGGCCTGAAAATGGCCTAAAAACGGACTGAAAACAGCCTGAAAAACAGCTTGAAAATGGCCTGAAAAATGGCTCCAAAAATGTGCTGTTTTTTGGGGTGTTTTCTGTGCCATTTTCAAGCTGTTTTTCAGGCTGTTTTCAGACTGTTTTTCAAGCCAAAAATGGCTCAAAAAATGCCCTGAAAATGGCCCCCAAACAGCCTGAAAATGCCCCAAAAAACAGCCTGAAAACAGCCCAAAAATGACCTGAAAAATGACAAGAAATGGCTCAAAACTGCCTGAAAATGGCTTGAAAAACAACCAAAAAACAGGCCGAAAAATGGGCGGGGCCAGCCAGTGGTGGGATTAGCCTCAACTGGCTAAATCCTACTTCTGCCTTTGAGGCGAGTGACCAGGAGGCGGGGCTGGGTATGACGAGTGACGTCACCCACCCAGTCACATGACTAACCGGCCACGCCTACCCAGCCAGGGAATCAGCTGTTAAGTTATTTAAGCCCCACCACTGTTTTTCATCCGCACTGAAACAGGGCAGAGGCACTTCTTCCAGTATCCATTAATTTAATTCTGTTCAATTTCAACCAGACAAATCGAGGCGGGTCAAAACCAGGTGCTTTGGTAAAGGGATCATTAATGGTCAGGCCACAAGAAGGTACTTTGGACATTCTGCTCTCCAGGCAATCTCAGGGTTAAACTGGGAAGATATTAAGTGAATAACTGTTTTCCAAGCGATTTGGGGGATAATCTTCCTTGACTATCTTTTGACAGCACTTAGAGACACATCACCTGGCAGCATGTCTTCACCCTCGGTTGCCATTGGCAGAAGCATTGTCAGCAAAAGCATTTCCATCTTCCCTTTTGCATCCCTTCCTTCCCAGATTGGAATAACAGAATAACAGAGAATGGAAGGGACATTGGAGGTCTTCTAGTCCAACCCCCTGCTCAAACAGGAGACTCTACATCATTCCAGACAAATGACTGTCCAATCTCTTCTTAAAAACCTCCAGCTATGAAACACCCACAACCTCTGAAGGCAAGCTGTTTCACTGGTTAATTGTTCTCACTGTCAGGAAATTTCAACTTCATTCCAGATTGGTTCTCCCCTTGGTTAGTTTCCATCCGTTGCTTCTTGTCCTACCTTCAAGTGCTTTGGAGAATAAGTTGACCTCGGCTGCTCAAATATTGGAAGACTATTATGTCAGAAGAAGTGTCTTGTCTGGTTTAAAAACAAAACACCACAAAACAAAGCAAGAACATCGATGACCTAACATTCTTTATCCTCATATTATCTTTAATCTGCCTTTTTGGCAGAAACCCATGTCAGATATTGCCTACATATGATGCCCCAGGGACCAGAAGGGGTTAAGTCTTTACAGACATCCCATGTGACTGTATAAACCAATGAATTCCCTTATTGGACTCTTACCCACAAATCATATATCTGACAACCCATTTTGATCAGGATGTATGAAATTATTTAGATATCTTTTAAGTCTTTCTGCCAGTATTGAAGCGAAGATTTTATAGTCTGAATTTAGCAGGGATATGGGCCTATAATTCTTGATTTGTTGTGGGTCAATATCCTCCTTTGGAACAAGTGTAATATATGCTTCTGACCATGACTTGGGTAGTTTCATCTTTGACATGACTTCATTCATGACTTCTAACAATGGGAGGCTCAACGATTCCTGAAGTGTCTTGTAATACTCTGCTGGCAGTCCATCCGGGCCTGGTGCCTTCCCATTCTTTTGTCTCCTGGTGATCGGCCCAAAATCACCCACCTGGCTTTCATACCTAAAACAGACTAGAACTCACCATTTCTCAGTGATTGGGCCAAGTCACCCAGCCAGTTTTCATGCCTAAGGTAGGATTAGAACTCACTGTCTCCTAGTGATTGGGCCAAAGTCACCCAGCCGGCTTTCATGCCTGTGGAACTCAGTCTCCTGGTTCCTAGACAAGCACCTTAACCACCATAGAAAGTTGTTACCCACCCCTCTCCAAGAAGAATGAAATATTTTAGGAAATATTTAAAAAGGCAGAATATTAATATTTCCCTAAAGGAGGAATGGAGAAACATGCTCTTGGAGACAGAAAGCAGCCCCCACCTTTCTTAATAGCCCTCAGCAGATGCCAGCACTTAAGAGATAAAGAGCTTATTGAAAGGAGCCAAGTATCTAGGTAGCTCTATTCATAAGCAAATAGCCCTCATTGAAGATCCAAACTAGGACAAAGCCATTAAGCCATAATAGGAATTGCCAAACATCCTCTCAGAACACAAACTCCTTCATTGAATCATCTCAGCAGTTCAAACTTCAACCAAACTTAGCTCAGAAAACCTATAGAGCCAGCTATGACCCCTACAACAGCCAATAGAATACATGTTCTTGCATAAGAACAGGAAGTTCAAGTGCAAAGCCCAAGAGAAGGTATAAAAGCCACCCACTCTCAACTCCCTGTGGTCAGCTACCCAGAATCACATGTGCTTGGTGCTTCTGCTTCATCAATAAATGGACCCTCTTTCCAGGCAGCCTCCAGCCTCCATTTTGTCTCCCGTGCCTTTCTCCCGGCTTGGAACTGAACCGGATGGATATATTTTCCAACACCACTACGCCTACTGGCTCCATTTTACGCTACTACAGCAAGCTGAAGGACTGATGGATAGCACTTTAATACAGCTGTATCAAGAAAAATTATTATATCCATCCCGCAAAAGCCCTGATGATCCTCAGATGGCAGCAGAGCTTTTACAGAAAACTCTTCACTCCTTTAGATGTTTCTATTTGATCTAGACCAGAGGAAACCTGAAGATGTACGGCTGAGGAATTCTGGGGGTTGAAACCTTTAGATCCATGAGGGCAAACCTATGGCACGCGTGCCAGAAGTGGCACGCAGCGCCCTCTCTGTGAGCATGCGAGCCATCGCCCCAATTCAGGTCCGCCGCACATGTGTGCACACCTCCCACCGGCCAGCTGGTCTTTGGGTCTCTGCCACGCATACACGATGGCAGGGCACGTGTGTGGATGCCCCATACATGCATGCACGGGATATGTGTGTGTGGGGGCACACATGTAGAAGGTGGGGCGCATGCGGGGGGCCACGCATGCATGCGCAGGGCACATGCACAGGGCACACAGTGCATGCACAAGATGCATGCGTGGGAGGGACATGCATGCACAGGGGTGTATGCACAGGAGTGCACGCACATTGCATTTTGGGGGTTCGGGCGCGCATGCACACAGAAATTGGACACTCGGTCCGGAAAAGGTTAGCCATCACTGCTATGGATCTTAAAGTTGACAAGTTTGAAAAATACTGATCTGGACACTGACGGGGAAAGCGTTGTGCCGGGGAGGGGGTGGCGTGGCATGGCGTGGGGTGAGGTGGCGTGAAAGGTCTCTGCCGTCCTCTCCTCTCCCTCCTTCTTGACTATTTCAAGGTATTTGTTACACAGCCTTCAAGGAGACGGGAAAAGCAGAGAACCCTTTCAGCATTCTGAAAGAAGCCTAACCCTGTTTGACAGGGAGAAGCAGAAGCCGCAGTTGGGGTTGCACTTCCCTCTGTCCTCTGGCGAGTATTCAGGCAGGAAAATTGGCCTTGGCTCATTTTCTGATTAAGTACTTGTGACATTCCTCTTCCGCATCAGCCTAAGGCCCACCATTCAAGTCACGGGCTCCTTGATAACTAACGAGGACCAACCACTGGGGAAGAAAAACATGCATCGTGAATTCCCTCCGGGAGAGGAAAAAACCATCCATTTCCACAAGTAAAAGGTGCTGAGCTCCACAGATCACTGAATTCGTCTGAGAAGAGCAGTTCAAAGTTTATGATGCATGTTATTCCCAAACAAATCTGAGCTGCCACGCAAGGACGTCTGTGTGTTGGCATCGCATCCACCCGGCCCACCAGGATGGGAAGGCAGGACATGTTATAGGGCGCCATCCGTTAGGGTTTGTCATTTGAAGGACCACAAAATAGGGCCTTCTCAGTGGTGGCTCCTTATTTATGGACCACTAGCTGATAACCCGGCATTGCCCAGGTATTTATTTATCCCAATCCTCTATCAGACAGGAAGAGCAACTTCAACCTGAGCCCTGATTTCGGCGAGAATTAAATTAGTTAAAAATGTTTTCCCGGTGCCTCCAGAAGCGTCGAGTAAAATACCGCCTTGTTGTTTCGCTAGCTGATCCATGATCATTTGGTATGCTTTTTTCTGATCTTGATTTAGAAGTGGCTTCTTGTCCGCAATATATGCACTAAGCCCGTGATGGCAAACCTATGGCACGGGTGCCACAGGTGGC
>WNWU01000033.1:4860607-4877437 GCA_012654045.1 Ptyas mucosa | reverse complement strand
CTTTTCCTGGCTAAGGAGGCTTTAAAATCCCATCTGTTTATTTTCTTTGAGAAATATTCTCTCTATGGTCATTCTCCCCCATCCATGGCAGATAAACGATTCTTTAAAGTAGGTCATTGTGCTTATTTCCATAAATAGCTCCTTTTTTTTCTTATCAGAAAAAAAGAAGAAGAGCCAAGTGCTGTTGTGAATAATTGGAGGACGGTGTCTGTGTGTTTGTCCTCTAGCCTTAATGATCTTTCCCAAGGAGAAAGTAGCAGAAACATCACAGCTTCGATGCCCCTGAAGACATAAGTCCTTTCAACTCCCAATGAATCTGTCCATGTTTTTCACAATCAACTTCGGGGAAAAAGGAGAAGTTCAGCTACTTCCATGGAAACGTTGGGCCTGTGTGCTAAACCCCGAACCTAGCTTAACAAAACACAGTCCAGGTAATGTGCTATATATCTAACATGCTACTGATAAGGAAATCAACCATCTATGACAGTGTTGGAAGAAATATCCATCTGGTTCAGTTCCAAGCTGGGAGAAAGACACTGGAAATATGGAGGCTGATTGGAAAAATGGTTTAATGATGAACAGAATCAACAGCATTTGTAGTTCTGGTGCAGCTGAAAAATGGAGTTGAAAGTGGGGGGTGGTTATACCTTCTTTGGGCTTTGCACTTGAGCTTCCTGTTCCTGTGCAAGAACATCTATTCTATTGGCTGTTGTCAGATTCCTATGGGGTCATGTCGGGGTCACAGCTGGTTCTATAGGCAAAAGAGGAAATGCAAATCCTAGGTGCTTATCTGAGCTAATCTGGTCAATTGCTGGCTTATTGTTTATTTGAACTCCCAGGTGAAGTTTGGACTGCTCTGGGGATATTTTTAAGAAGGGATTGGACAACCATAAGAGCCTTGGTGGTGCAGCGGACTAAAGTGTTGTTAAGTAGCACTTAGCTGCCAGCTGCCTGCAATTACTGCGAGTTCAAATCTCACCAGGCTCAAGGTTGACTCAGCCTTCCATCCTTCCGAGGTAGGTAAAACGAGGACCCGGATTGTGGGGGCAATAAGCTGACTTTGTATAAAAAAAAGAACACCGCTTGGGGGGTGGGTGGGGGCGAAAGCCCTACTAAGCAGGTATATGCAAAAGTGTGAAGGCTATTGCTTTATGCATTGTGAGCCACCCTGAGTCTCCGGAGAAGGGCGGCACATAAATCGAACCAATCAATCAATCAATAAATAAACCATTTGTCTGACATGGTATAGGGCCATGATGGTGAACCTATGGCATGCATGCCACAGGTGGCATGTGGAGCCATATCGGCTGGCACGCGAGCTCAGCTCCGGCGTGCATGCGTGCACCAGCCAGCTGATTTTCGGGTCTTCTGGCCCCATCTGAAGTTGGCAAACAGGCTGTTTCCAGCCTCAGAGGGCCTCCAGGGTGGGGTGGGGAAGGCCGTTTTTGCCCTCCCCAGACTCCTAGAAAGGCTCCGGAGCCTGGGGAGAGCAAAAAACAGCCCTACTGGTCCCACTGTGCCATTGCCTGCCAAAAGCAGGGAAGCAAGGGGGGGGGGGGTCATGCACACATGCTTGGAGGGCAGGGCACATAGAATTATGGGTGGGCAACATGCATGCACGATCCCCCCCGGGCTCCACCCACTTTTGGCACCCGATGGCAAAAAGGTTAGCCACCACTGGTATAGGGTTTCCTGCTTGAGCAGGAGGCTGGACTAGAAGACCTCCAAAATCCCTTCCAACTCTGTTAACTCTGCTAACTAGAAAAGAACCCCTGATCTATATAGTGTTGGTTTCTTAGTGTGGTCTACCTGGTAGGGATGACGGCTATAGATTAGAGGTCCTATCTTGCTTACATCCCTATAAACATCGGTTGCATCTGTGGCCTGTCTGCTAAAATGTACCCAGACCTGAACAGTATATTGTTCTTATCTTACTATTAGCAGGGAATTCTTCAAGTAGAGCTAGGACTAGTGACTTAATCTCCCCTTTCCTTATCTTGCTAAAAAGAAAAAACCCAGGATTGCTGCTTTTCACCGTTTACACTGATGTTTGGCAGGTAGATTAATTATGGGCAAACAACGATGCCAAGTTTGGACATTTTCTTCTTGATATGTCTTACGTAGCCAGACCGGATTGCTGATTTTTGAGCCTGGAGAATTTATTGTTGCTGGTTATCCCCCTTTTGAAATCTTTAAATAATAATAATAATAATAATAATAATAATAATAATAATAATAATAATAATAATATTTTCTTTCTATACCGCCCTTCTCCCAAAGGACTCAGGGCAGTGTACAGCCTATTAAAAGCACAAGACAAAACATCAATTAAAATAATTAAAATTATTAAATAATTTCGGCTCAGTTTAAAACCTCAAAAAATTTAAAACACCTGATTTTTTTAAAAAAATTATATTTATATGCCGCCCTTCTCCGGAGACTCAGGGCGGCTTACAAGGCATTAAGCAATAGCCTTCATACTTTTGTATATTTATACAAAGTCAGCTTATTGCCCCCACAATCTGGGTCCTCATTTTACCCACCTTAGAAAGGATGGAAGGCTGAGTCAACCTTGAGCCTGGTGAGATTAGAACTCACAGTAATTGCAGGCAGCTGGATGTTAAATGCCTGCTACGCTTTAAAATTATTACATTGATAGCCCGGCCTGGCGGAACAACAGGATCTTAAGGGCACAGCTAAATACCCGGAGGTCGGAGATCTTACGCATTTCGGGGGGCAGTTCATTCCACAGGGCTGGGGCTCCCACAGAGAAGGCCCTCCTCCTGGGTGTTGCCAGCCGGCATAACTTGGCTGATGGCACCCTGAAGAGACCCTCTCTGTGTGAGCGAACTGGCCGGTGGGAGGCTATTGGTGGCAGAAGTCTGTCTCGAAGGTACCCGGGTCCTATGCCGTGGAATGCTTTAAAGGTGGTAACCAGCACCTTGAATCGCACCTGGAAGACCACTGGGAGCCAGTGCTGCTCGCACAGGAGGGGTGTCACGTGGGCACAACGGGTTGCACCCATAACCACCTGCGCTCTGCATTCTGGACCAGTTGGAGCCTCCGAGTGCTCTTCAAGGGGAGCCCCATGTAGAGAGTGTTACAGTGGTCCAGCCGGGAGGTGACAAGGGCGTGAGTGAGTAAAAATATCAAGGGTGTGAATAAGGTTCTTAAAAGGCTGCATTTTCAACATGAAGTCAAAAATCAAGAACGCAGGTGGCATAACCTCAAACTGACAGGAGGGACGTTCAAAAGTAATCTTAGAAAGTATGAGTTCCCTGAAAGATAGTGGAAGCTTGGAAACCAGCTGGTTCTATCCGGTTCGGGCAAACCGGTAGCGGCGGCTGTGGGAGGCTCCGCCCACCTGCCTGGACGTCATCACATGCCATTTTTGACGCTCTGTGCATGTGCGAAGGTGGTGCATGAGCTCACATTTGCAAACTGGTAGCAAAGATAAACTACCCCTGCTTGAAACCAATTTACAGTGGAGGTAGTGGGTTACTCATCAGTAACCGAGTTTAAACATGTTTGGGATAAACACATAGTAACTGTGATTGTCCTAATGCACAATCACTTAAATATGACTCAGCAGTCTGCTGCAGCTGCCAAAGAAGCCAACTCAGACCTAGGCTGCATTAATAGATGGATATAATCAAGATCATGTGGAGTGAATACCACTTTACAATGCCTTGGTAAGACCACACTTGGCATATTGCATCCAGTTTTGGTTGCCATGAGATTAAAAAGATGTTGGGACTCTAGAAAGAGTGAAGAGAAGAGCAACAAAGATGATGCTGGGACTGGAGGATAAAGCATATGAAGAACAGTTGCAGGAACTGAGTATGTCTAGTTTAATGAAAAGGACTAGCTGTGACATGGTAGCAGTTTTCCAATATCTCCGGGGCTGCCCCAAAGAAGAGGGAGTCAAGCTATTCTCCAAAGCACCTGAAGGCAGAACAAGAAGCAATGGATGGAGACTAACCAAGGAGAGAAGCAACCTAGAACTAAGAAGAAACTTCCTGACAATGAGAACAATTAATCAGTGGGACAACTTGCCTCTAGAAGCTGTGAATGTTTCAACTCTGGAAGTTTTTAAGAAGAGATTGGACAACCATTTGTCTGAAAGGTGGTCAGAGGTAGTATTCAGCCGGTTCACCTGAACCGGTAGCAGAAATCCCATATGGGCCTACCCGCCCGCCCCGGCTCTATGCCATCCAATTTAATTACATTTTTGAGGCTGGGCGCATGCGCGGAAGGCACGTGATGGAGCAAGGCACATGCGCGGAAGGACGTGCGCATGCGTGGATAAGGCGTGTGCGAGTGAAGTGAGCACACACGTGCACTCACATTTGTGAACCAGTAGGGAAAGTAAGTGAATACTTTCCCCTGGGTATAGAGTTTCCTGCTTGAGGACTAGAAGACCTCCAAGGTCCCTTCCAATATTGTTACTCTTGCTATCCAACAAGAATTCAAAAATAAAAACAGAAAACCTCGAAGGGCAGGCTCCATGCACCACTGCGTGTTTTTCTGATGTCAGCTTTCTCTCTGTTTCTAATGGGATCGTTCAGTGTTCTGTGCTCTGTTCCACTTCATTCTTGGACTCTGAAAACATCGTGCATCTCTTGTAAATAGTATTCACACACACACACACACACACATACCCCTCCCCAGTCCATCCTTCCAGCTTTGCTGAAAGCACCCACCTAGTTTTCATTTTCTTCTGAAGCATCAAAAAACGAAAAGAAACGCCCAGCGTCCATGGCTTTAATTGCCTAATCAAGGCTTTCATTCCCACAGAGCTGTTTCGCTGGCAACAAGTCAACGGGACAGAGTGAACCAAGTCATTTCCAGTTGTTCAGACTGGATTCTTTTTTAAAAAAAAAACAATTATTTTCCAGCCTCTTTTCTTCTTGCCAGTCTTGTGCCCATCCTGGTGGAGAAGGAGGGGAAGACAACTGAATAAGGAGAGGGCAGGAAACCTTTCGTGGCAACGCGCCTGCGAAGCCTTGGCGTCCTTCCAAACCCACCACTTCCTCATACTGCCACCCCTTTCCTCAATGCCACGAGAATTGCCAAGCTGTTCGGCGTGCGGGCACATCACCTCGCGTGGCAGTACAAGGAGGAGCTGGCACAGGGAGGCCGGCAGGATGACATTCCAATGACGTTGTTCACAAGGGGCCCTTGACTCAAGTCTTGGCACCTCCAAGGGCCTCCTCTACGACTCTGAAGGCTGGACAGGTTCCAAGCTTTGACTTCGACAGCCAAGGCACTCCAACTTCACCCTCTTTTCTCTTTTGTCAAGAGCTGTTAAGTCTCACACTGCTTTTATTGACTCCACCATGCCAAAGAGAGAGAAGATGCCAAGAGCGATCGGAACGCATGGAGAAGTACACCAGCGGCATTCAACAGGTCCGCTGTACACTCGACAAAACACCAAAAAAAAAAAAGAGCAAAAGCTGGCCTCTTGACGTGACAGTGTTCCAAGATCTAAGGGACTGCCACAAAGAAGAGGTTGAACGGGTCAATCTGTTCTCCAAAGCCCCTGAAGGCAGGACAAGAAACAATGGGTGGGAATTCATCAAGGAGAGAACCAACCTAGAACTAAGGAGAAATTTCCTGACAGTGAGAACAATTGGACCAGTGGAACGGCTCGCCTCCAGAAGTTGCAAGTGCTCCTTCACTGGAGGCTTTTAAGAAGAGACTGGAAAGCCATTTGTCCAAAATTAAATAGGGATTCCTGCTTAAGCAGAGGGTTGGACTAGAAGACCTCCAAGGTCCTTTCTAACTCTGTTATTCTATTCTATTTAGAGACCAGAATATCCCTTCCGCTTGTGCACAGATAGTGTACCAGCTACCTGATTTAGAACAAAATACAGCAAAGAAGATGACCTATGATCCTTCTTCTGGGTCTTATTAGAAGACCTCCAAGGATCCTTCCAACTTTGTTATTCTGTTACTCTCGCATCACACAGTTGGGTAATTTGAAATTCCACCGCACCTTCTACTTCCTTTGGGATTGTTTTTTTTTTTAATCCATCACCTTTTTTCATTTTACTTGTTTTCAACATCAGCCTCATGGTAGAAAGCTTGGAAGGTCAATGTAAGGTAAGCTGATACAACCAAATCTGCAAGATGCAGCATCTTCTATTTCCTTTTACTTTTCCCAGAATCAAAACCTTCTCCAGAGAGAAGTCTGGGTCTTCACATAATATGTCCAAAGTAGGATAATTTGACCCTGGATATTTGTGCCTCGAGTGAGAATTCTAGGTTGATTTGTTTGATAATCTGTAGCAGAGGTGGGTTTCAGCAGGTTCTGACCAGTTTTGGAGAACCCGTAGCGGAAATTTTGAGTAGTTCGGAGAACCGGTAAATACCACCTCTGACTGCCCCTGCCCCCATCTATTATCTGCCTCCCGAGTTCCAGCTGATCAGGAGGAAATGGAGATTTTGCAGTAACCTTCCCCTGCCACGCCCACCAAACCACGCCCACCAAGCCACGGCCACAGAACCGGTAGTAAAAAAATTTGAATCCAACCACTGAATTTCTGTAGGGGAAGAGGTGGCAGAAACTGGGGGTGGAGTTAAAAGAGGTATCTGCCTAGAATCTCTACCTAGCCATAAGTGAGTGAAGTCCAACCCTCCTTGAATTCCATGGACCCTTCTTTGACTCCTAGCAAGTACTAACCGTTAGTTGAGGAGATTCCTGTGACTAGGAGTAGCAATATGTCAGTTTAATTGGACGATCCTGTGTGGATCTGAGCTTTCACCTCTGGCATCTTTAACAGTGACAGAGATGGAAGGGACCTTGGAGGTCATCTAGGCCAACCCCCCGCTCATGCAGGAGACCTGTGCTAGGGATTCAAACCGCCGAACTGCCGATCTTTCTGATCGACAAGCTCAGTGTCTTAGCCATTTGAGCTACCTAGTCAGGCTGACCCATGAAAACATGAGCCACCCGTTTGTTTTCTTGATATTCCCAGGATCCAGAAAAGTTTCTGTGGTGTCTCCTTTGTGTCTGTACTTTTCCTTTCTTTCCTTGTATATTTGGGCTTGCTTGGTTACAAATATTCCACTTGGAATATTCTTTATTTTACATTCAATTACATCAATTATTTTACGTTCCCACATTTCCATGGAATGGAATGGTAGTCTTCAGCTTAAAGCAGTTCATTTAGTGACCATTCAAAATTTACAACGGCACTGAAAAAAGTGCCTTATGTCCGTTTTTCACATGACCTTTGCAGCATCCTCAAGGTGATGTGATGTTGTGGCCCGTCAGCAGCCTGTGCGGATTGTAGCTGACTCTGACAGTGAGGAGGCTGGTGTGGTGTTGCTCCAGCATCCTGTGCAGCTGGCACTGGAGTCAGACAATGAGGAGGCTGGAGAAGATGTGGTGCCAGAGACAGGGATTCAGCCAGGGCCTTCAGAACCTCCAGAAGCTCCTTTAAGTGAAGAGGACGAAGAGGAGGAGCCTCTTCTTGATGCACGGGCGCGCAGAGCAGCCAAAATAGGAGTGGCTCCTCAGGATGAGGTCTCCTCAAGAGTAAGGCTTGGAGCTAATTGGCCACTCCCTTAGCTTATTTAAGGAGGAATGCCGATTGAAGCTATTTGTAGGGAACAACTTGAGTTCACTCTACTTCACGTCTGGATTCTCTGCAAATTGCTTCTGGGCTTTCTGCCAACCTTAGTAAGATTGTGATTACTTTATCTTTGGTTTCTTGTAGGCTTTTAAGAAAGTTTATTAACAGCCTTTGTTTTGAAAAAGACTGAGGTATTTTAGTAAATTAAGTTCTGTACAAACTTTGTGTGTGCTGTGTTCTTTGGGATCCGTAGCTGGGGCAGAACACGCGATCAAAATCCAGACGCTTGGCCATTGGCTCCTATTTATGAAGGTTGCAGTGTCCTGGGGCCATGTGATCCCCTTTTGAGACCTTCTGACAAGCAAAGTCAAAGGGGAAGCCAGATTCAGTTAACACACGTGTTACTAACTGAACAACTGCAGGGATTCACTTAACAACTGTCTCACTTAGGAGCAGAAATTTTGGGCTCAAGTGTGATGTAAGTCAAGGACTATCTTGTGGTGGAAGGTAGTCTGGATTCCCAGGTGTGAGGGGCTGCATTCCAGAGGATCAAGAGGCAGTGAAGTTTATATGAGCCGTGATGGCGCAATGGTTAGAGTGCAGTACTGCAGGCTACTTCGGCTGACTGCAGGCTGCCTGCAATTTGGAAGTTCAAATCTCACCAGGATCAAGGTTCACTCGGCCTTCCCTCCTTCCATGGTGGGTAAAATGAGGACCCAGATTGTTGGGGGCAATAGGCTCACTCTGTAAACCACCTAGAGAGGGCTGCAAAGCACTGTGAAGCAGTATAGAAGTCTAAGTGCTATTGCTAAATGCTATAGAAGTTCTCACAGAAGTTCTCCAAGCATCCAGAAGCTCTGTTTGGTGCAAAATAAATGGGCCCGCATGGTTTTCTGCAGACTTCGGTGTGCACATGTATCACCTCTCTTGCGGGAACTGCATTAGTTGCCAATTTGCTTCTGGGTGCAATTCAAGGTACCGGTTGTCACCTTTAAAGCCCTTCATGGCTTGGGACCAGGTTATCTGAGGGACCGTCTCTTGACAGTCACATCTACCTGATCCACTAGAGTGGGGAGGCAAGGAATGTTGTGGCTCCCATCCCCTAAGGAGATAATCTGGGGCCCAGAAGTAGAGCCTTCTCTGTGGTGGCTCCAGTGGTGGAATGCTGACGGTTTAACAACAGGTTCGGAGAGTGTGTGCCAGTGGTGGGTTCCTCCTGGTTTGGCCCGGTTCGGCTGAGCCGGTAGCGGTGATGATATGACGTCACCAAACTGGTTCTCTTTGTTAGGGAGCTGGACCCTCCCACTCCCCGCCCCTCCCCGTGTTATTCTTACCTTTTATTTGGCCCCACCCCCAATCTATTGCTGCCTCCTGAGTCCCAGCTGATCGGCTAGAAGGATAAAAACTGTTTAAACTCTTGCCGCTGGCTTCAAAGGGCCGCCCTACAGCTGATCAGTGTTAAAAGACAGTGTGGTGGTAGACCGGTGCCTCCCAAAACAAATCAGTAGACTGGTGCCTCCAAAAACAAATGGGTAGACCGGGGCCTCCAAAAACAAATGGGTAGACCGGTACAGCTCTGCAAGCAGTTAAAAGCCTGGTAGACCAGGACCTCTGCTAAATCCTAAAGAATTGTCACATGACCATCAAACCACGCCCACAAAATAAGCCACGCCCACAGAACCGGTAGTAGAAAAAATTAGAACCCACCCCTGGTGTGTGTACATGCATTTAAGGCGCTTGGGCGCAGCGCTGAAAATGGAGCATTTAGAAGCTCAGCTGCTTACCTTCCAAGCCAGCAATGGTAAGTAGAACAGCAAGGGGGAAAAATCAGCTGTGCCGCGTGATTGAGATGAGCTACAAAGCAGGAAATAAAGGACAGGATAGAGCGGGGGTATGGGGTGGGTCCAAATGATGGCCGGAGCTACCGGTTTGCCTAAATCGGTCCGAACCGGCTGAATTCTACCTTTGTGTGGCTCCCTCTCTCTGAAACCTCATCCCTCTCTAGAGATTAGAATGGCCCCCACTCAAATACTCTTTTGGAAGGTCCTGAAGACGTGGTTCTGCCAGTGGGCCTGGGGAACTCAGAGCGGGGTGGAGCCCATTAAATGGCTAATATCACCAGGGTGGAAGGGACGGGGGTTATTATTTGATTATTTTTCTTTTTTATTATTATTTTTAATCTTTTCGATATGGTGCTTTTATGTCTCTGTAAGCCGCCTTCAGTTGCCATGTACGAGTAGGTGGCAATAGAGCTGCGGCGAGTTCAGTACTGCAGGATACTTCTGCTGATCACCACTGCCAGCAGTTTGGCAGATCGAATCTCACTAGGCTCAAGGTTGACTCAGCCTTCCACCCTTCCGAGATCGGTAAAATGAGGACCCAGATTATTGGGGGGATATGCTGACTCTGTAAACCGCTTAGAGAGGGCTGTAGAGCACTATGAAGCGGTGTATAAGTCTAACTGCTATTGCTAATATAAATTTTCTAAATAAATAAATAAAATATCTTTAATGATTCAAGTAGTTTGCTTTAGCTTGGCAAGAGTCTGTCTAGAACCGGGATGGCGAACCTATGGCACGGGTGCCACAGGTGGCACATGGAGCCATATCGGTGGACATGCGAGCTCAGCTCCAACACGCATGCGTGTACCCGCCAGCTGATTTTCGGGCCTTCTGGGCCCACCACAAGTCAGGAAACACACTGTTTCCGTCCTCCGGAGGGCCTCTGGGGGGGGAAGGCTGTTTTTGCCCTCCCCAGGCTCCTAGAAAGGCTCTGGAGCCTGGGGAGAGTGAAAAATGGGCCTACCAGGCCCACTGTGCCATCATGTGCCAAAAGTGGGGGGAGCACGGGGGGACAGGGTGCATAGAATTATGGATGTGGGCACGCGTACATGTGACCCCACTGCCTTCCCCCCACTTTTGGCACGCGATGGCAAAAAGGTTAGCCATCACTGGTCTAGAAGTTGAGGAACAATAAAAGAAGCTGTTTAGAAGTAACTCTGTGTGTGCAGTAGGGAGCGATAGGGAAGATTAGGCAGGTTTGTCAGCCAATAGATAAAAGAACGTGTGCTTCTCCTAAGATGATGGCGGCATTAAGACTTCCTTCGCTTAAAAAGGAAGCCAAGCGGCATGGAAGAACAAATGCTTGCAGTTCTCTCTTCTTAACACACAGGGCAAGTTTTCGTCAGGAGGAAAGGAACATGTTTAATATGTATCTAACAGTCTCAGTCAAAGACCGAACGTTAGCAGACTCAGAGAGAAATTTGGAATAGTGTTGTACGCTGACTATACAACCAATTTTGCAGCATGATTCACCCTGAAAAGATTGATTCTCTTCTTTCCGGAGTAATTGGATATTTTGGACACCCCACAGCTGCAGTAGGTGAGATAATAGCCAGGGATCACACAGCATCCAAGTTCATGTTGGTACTTGCAGGCTATTGTGGTTTTGCTAAATAAAGTTTTGTGGATGAGAAGACTCCCCTTCTTTTGTTTTTTTTAAAAATGTTCATGTAGGGTTTATGACAGTGGTGAAATGCTCCCGGTTCGGACCGGATCACACAGTACGGTAGCAATGGAGGTGGGTGGTTCGGAGAACCGGTAGTAAAAATCCCTGCCCCCCCCCCCATGCCCAGCTGAGCCACACAATCATCAGAGGCTTTTTTTTTTTACTTTTAAAAGCATTTTTTCTACAACCTCTTCGGCCAAAAAAATGCTTTTAAAAGTAAAAAAAAATAGCCTCTGATGATCACGCGGCTCAGCTGGGATCGTCAAAGGCTTTTAAAAGAAAAAAACCCTTTTTTTTCTTTTAAATGCCTCTGACAATCCAAGCTGAGTTGTCTGATCGGCAGAGACTTTTTTTCTTTTAAATGCTTCAGACGATCCAAGCTGAGTTGTCTGATCGGCAGAGACTTTTTTTCTTTTAAATGTCTCTGACGATCCAAGCTGAGTTGCCTGATTGCAGAGCCTTTTGAAAGCATTTTTTAACAACCTCTTCGCCGAAGAGGTTGTAGAAAAAATGGTTTTAAAAGTAAAAAAAAAAATTGGCCATGCCCACCCAGTCACATTACCCCCCCACCAAGCCACGCCCACAGAACCGGTAGTAACAAATTTTAGATTTCACCTCTGGTTTATGACAATTTCCCATGGTCAACTCGCCATTGGACAATTCGCTGCAGGACCAGAGTTACAATAATATATATATTACAAAATGGTGGAATAGAATCATTAAAATAAGGATAATGATACATAAGGATTATGTAAATAAGAACAAAATAGTAATGTATGTTGAATAGTAATTATATTTATTATTATTTTAAAAATATGTACGGATATGACAAGACCGGGATGGTCACACTATTATGTCCAATGTTTTTAATGTTTGTTTAATTAAAAAAACTTTTTAAAATGACAAAGTGAAATGTGAATGACAAAAATTAAAATATTTTAAAATTTATTTTACATAATTAAATAGAACTGTTAAATTGTCTTGCGGCTAGCTGTCCGATCGCAAGTTGGCCATGGTGACTTGGCTGCAGCAAGTTGTCCCATTCCATTCCAGATATGCTTGGAATCTCCTAGCACCATATTGGAGGGAATTAAAGCACTCAGCTAGAAACCAGGAATCTATGAGTTCTAGTCCCGCCTTAACCATGAAAATCAACTGGGTGACTTTGAGCCAATCAACAGGAGACTGGGACTTCTGGTCTCACTTTAGGCATGAAAGCTGGATGGATGTCTTTGGACCGGTGTCAGGTCCCATAGATCCCTATCGCGTTTTGTTTATTTATTTATTTATTTATTTATTTACCGCCCTACTCCTGAAGGACTCAGGGCGGTGAACAAATACATGTGATACAAATATTTAAAAGCCGTTAAAATTATCAAATAAATATGGTTCAGAAAACAAAATTAAACACCTTAAATTTATAGGACAGATTTAAATTTAGAATTTAAAAGCAGTTTTAAAGAGGATTAGGCCAGGCCGGACTGCTGGAATAGAAACGGCGGAAAGCGCGAAGATCCAGGATTGTCCGTATCTCTGGGCGGAGCTCATTCCATATGGAGGGTGCTCCCACAGAGAAGGCTGTCCCCCTGGGGGCCACCAGTCGACATTGTTTGACCGACGGCACCCTGAGAAGCCCCTCTCTATGGGAGCGTACTAGTCGGTGGGAGGATATTGGTGGCAGAAGGCGGTCTCGTAGATACCCTGGTCCTAAGCCATGGAGCGCTCTAAAGGTGGTAACCAAAACCTTGAAGCACACCCGGAAGATCACAGGGAGCCAGTGCAGCTCGCGCAGGAAGGGTGTCACAAGGGTGTCACAGGAGCGATGCTGCCATTCTGGTGGGGAGGGGGCCTGGGTACATTCTTTACTTCTGTACTTTGATTTACCTTGTTGGGGATGGAAGTGGGGGAGGGCCATCTATTTTGTCTCAATTCCGAAGCCTCCAGCAAGAGACGCCTGAGAACAACTTCTTATCACCTTCTCAGCCAGCCATTCTCAAAACAACTTTGCACCTGTGGATTGGCTTATTCAACGTCGGGCCGAGGGGTGGGATTTCTAACTGCCTTATCCTAACTGAATTGCGCGGGGAATCTTCAGATCCTGCTTCCTTTGTCCTGCAATCTCTTTCTTTCAATGAAAGGTTCCTTTTGAAATGCTCATTGTTTCAAGAGTTCTACTTTCTTGAATGGAGAGGAGAGGCAGGTCCTTACAGCCAGCCCTTTTCCCTCGGTCCAACCCACCTCACAGGGTTGTTGCTGTGAGGAAAATAGGAAGATGTGTTGGATATGTTCGCCACCTTGGAATGTTTCTAAGAATTATAAAGGTGGGATATAGGTAAGTAAGTGAGTGAATGAGTGAGTGAATGAGTGAGTAAATGAGTGAGTGAGTGAGTAAGTGAGTGAGTAAGTAAGTAAGTAAGTAAGTAAGTAAGTAAGTAAGTAAATAAGTAAGTAAGTAAGTAAGTTTGGAATGTAATTATTGACCAGCTCTGGGGAAAGGCATATATTCATCTCTTTCTCAGTTCCAAGAGGACAAATTCTCAATACTCAACAGATAGAAGCACCTGCTTGACTTGAAGACTAAACAGGTTTGGGACTAGTTTTGAAGATCACCAGGGAATCCCATAGCTTGTCATTTGATGGCGGAGTTAGAAAAAAAACAAAATCCCAAAGAAGAAGGCAATGTCAAACTACTTCCATACTGACAGTGAAAAAATGACATGGGTATGTTGTCCATGAAATCCCTAGAGTAGATCTCTACTCACTGGAGGCTTCACTTGAAGGTCTAAAGCCTCCTTGATCCGGCTTCGAAAACTCACAAAATATCAACAATGAAAGCTTCAAAATTGGAGCTTATGGTGCCATCACTGATAACAACCCAAGGATACCATATTAAAAATTTAAAAAGCCAATCTGGTTCCGAAAGAATTTTCATTAAGCAGACCCATACATCTTTTAAATTCTAATTTATTGGTTTTTAAATAATATATGGTTTTTGGCTGTTCACTGCCCTGAGTCCAAAAGGAGAAGGGCGGTATAAAATAAATAAATAAATAAATAAATAAATAAATAAATAAATAAATAAACAAACAAACAAACAAACAAATAAAATCCAATGGCCCCCAACCTTTTTGGGCACCAGGAACCGGTTCCGTGGAGAGCAGAGGTGATATTCAGCCGGTTCGGACCGATTCACCCAAACTGGTAGCAGAGATTGCTGTGGGCAGGCCCGCCCCGGCTCTATACCATTCTATTTAGGTACGGTTTTGAGGCCGGGCGCATGCACAGAAGGTGTGTGCGTGAGCAAAGTACATGCGCAGAAGGCTGGTGTGCAGCGAACCGATAGTAATGTAATCTGAAACCCACTGCTGATGGAGAGAGGTTTTTTTCCGCAGACCGGAAGGGACGTGGTTTCATGTGCTGCCTGCAACCCCGTGGGTAGTTCAGAAATAAGGGAATTGTATTCCAACCTGCTAGGATGGTGCTGAGGTAACAGAAGATACCAGTGTAGTAACTATTTTATGTACCTGAACATTCAAAGAAGTTGGTCAGGTTTTCAAGCTACACTGAGCCGTGGTGATGCAGTGGTGAGAATGCAGTACTGCAGGCTACTTGTGCTGACTGCCGGCTGCCAGCAATTTTGCAGTTCGATTCTGACCAGCTCAAGGTTGACTCAGCCTTCCATCTTTCCGTGGTTGGTAAAATGAGTACCCGGATTGTTGAGGGCAATAGACTGACTCTGTGTAAACCACTGAGAGAGGGCTGTAAAGTATTGTGAAGCTGTGGTGACATAGTGGTGAGAATGCAGTATTGCAAGCTACTTCTGCTGACTGCCGGCTGCCTACAATTTGGCAGTTCGATTCTGACCGGCTCAAGGTTGACTCAGCCTTCCATCTTTCCAAAGTTGGTAAAATGAGTACCCAGATTGTTGAGGGCAATAGACTGACTCTGTAAACCGCTGACAGAGGGCTGTAGAAACACCGTAAAGTGGTATATAAGTGCTATTGCTATTGCTACCGCTAAAGTTGCCTTAGTAGGAGCCTGAGTGGCGTAGGAGGCTAATGCCTACTAAGGCAGCATTTAACATCCAGCTGCCTGCAATTACTGCGAGTTCAATTCTCACCAGGCTCAAGGTCGACTCAGCCTTCCATCCTTTCTAAGGTGGGTAAAATGGGGACCCGGTTTGTGGGGGCAATAAGCTGACTTTGTATAAAATATACAAAAGTATGAAGGCTATTGCTTAACGCATTGTAAGCCGCCCTGAGTCTCCGGAGAAGGGCGGCATATAAATAAAAAATTTTTTAAAAAAGTTGCAGTCATCCAACCATGACTCAGAATGCTGACCTGAATATATTTTGCCTTCCCTTCCCCAGTAAAAAAAAAAAAAAGGCTATGTTTGTCCTGCTCATTTAATTGGATTTGTGGTGCTGCAGAAAGAGACTCCGAAAGAGACAGCCTCACACAAAGATTTGCCGTCAAGCGGCTGCATATTTTACAAAAGGGCAAAAGAGGAGCTTGGAATGATTCTACAAGGCAGAGGGTGAAGAGGTAGATGGCCCATCTCATTGTCTCCCAGTGTTTGCCCTTTGTAATATATTCTGTGTTGCAAAAATCATGTCGGGCAATGAAAGTAAAGGTGTCCGCGCACAATTCTTGGCAAACGCTGATGATTATCTCACAACCGCTTTGCAGGAGAACATGCTTTGTGTGTCCCAATCAACATTTTCCATTTTTGTTGACGTTTGTTTTCTGAGGTAGAAAATAGAAGGGTTTTGTCCCTGTCATTTACTGTACGGGAGTTTGTTTGTTTGTTTGCTTATTTATTTGGATCCCACTTTTATTATTTTCACCAATAATTCAAGGAGGGGAATATATCCAATACACCTTCCTCCTCATATTTCCCCCAAAATAACAACCCCGTGAGGTGGGCTGGATTGAGAGAAAGGGGACTGGCCCAAAGTCACCCAGTCGGCTTTCACACCTAAGGCAGGACTAGAATTCTCAGTCTCCTGGTGATTGGCCCAAAGTTACCCAGTCGGCTTTCATGCCCCTAGTATAGGGTTTCCTGCCTAAGTAGGGGGTTGGACTAGAAGACCTCCAAGGTCCCTTCCAACTCTGTTCTCTCTACTCTACTCTACTCTACTCTACTCTACTCTACTCTACTCTTCTTCCTCATTCTATTCTATTCTATTCTACTCTACTCTATTATTCTATTCTATTCTATTCTATTTTCTATTCTATTCTACTCTACTCTACTCTATTATTGTATTGTATTGTATTGTATTGTATTCTCTTCTCTTCTCTTTTATTCTATTCTTCTTCCTCATTCTATTCTACTCTACTCTATTATTCTATTCTATTCTATTCTATTCTATTCTATTCTATTCTACTCTACTCTACTCTACTCTACTCTACTCTACTCTGCTCTATTATTGTATTGTATTGTATTGTCTTCTCTTCTCTTCTACTCTACTCTACTCTATTATTGTACTGTATTGTATTGTACTGTATTGTATTGTACTGTACTGTATTGTATTGTATTCTCTTCTCTTCTATTCCTATTCTATTCTATTTTTCTTCCCTGTTCTGTTCTGTTCTGTTCTGTTCTATTCTACTCTACTCTACTCTACTCTACTCTACTCTACTCTACTCTACTCTAGTATTGTATTGTATTGTATTCTCTTCTCTTCTCTTCTCTTCTCTTCTCTTCTCTTCTCTTCTCTTCTCTTCTCTTCTCTTCTCTTCT
>WNWU01000033.1:4842717-4854356 GCA_012654045.1 Ptyas mucosa | reverse complement strand
ATATATATATATATATATATATATATATATATATATATATGTAAGAGGAAAATGAATTTTATATATAATATAGTACTATATAGTACTTTTCCTCTCATCATAATATATATATATATATATATACACACACACTCACACACACAATACACACCACATATACATACATACATACACACACATGTATATTACATATATGTATGTAATAATATACATACATACGTATGTATGTATGTACATACATATAGATACATAGATATCTATAGATATAGATATGTGTATATGGGTTTTCTATCAAAACAACCTGGTCTACCCAAATATGGGAAGGAGCATACTGCTTCCTTTTCGCCTTTCAGCCCCGATCCAGGAGCCCTCAGGCAGTCACTTTTCACGACAAACTATTTTGTGTTAAATTTATATTTACTGACAAAGAAATAAAGGGAGACTAGTGTAGATCTATTTGAAGCTATTTAGCTCTCGTCAGGTTTGAATGCCAGGAGGGCATGGCTAGCTGATGAGAGCTAAATAGCTTGAAATAGATCTATACTAGTCTCCCTTTATTTCTTTGTCAGTAAATATAAATTTAACACAAAATATGTGTGTATGTGTGTGTATATATACACACGCACACATATACATATACACAGACAGACCGATAGATAGTATTGCTCTGCTTCATCATAGATTCCATGCACATATTAGAGTAACTGTTGACCATCCAAAATTCCAGGAGAAAGTCTCAAAACAGATATAGTCCTCTATCCTTTTTGCTGAACAAATAACTGCGTGTTGACCACCACATTTAGATGACCTAGAAACTCAATCTGTCTACATGAGAAGAAGCTTGCAAAATGTGCATAAGGCTGCCAACATTTTCATCGCAAACGTCATCCCTTGCCAGACCTTACCTAGGGGTGAAGATGCCATCAAGCCAAAATGCAATTATTGCCTGTGGATTGATTTCAAGTACTTTCTAAATGTATAAATTATCTAGTACTATCCTGGTACCATCTCTTAGAAATTTCTTGAAATACACTGAATGGGGGTGGGTGGGACATCTGGGAATTTTAACATTCCCCGATAAGTCTTTTAAAAGTATTTACAACACATTCACACCTGCTGGTATAATTTATCATTTCATACAATTTTGAGTTAAAATGTGAGAGAGGGCAACGAATGCTAATAATTATTATTTTTAGTTTCTGGGCTAAAGAGAAGCAGATAAGCATTTTTTAAAGTTTTGTTACATAAGACTTGTGGATTATTCATTGGAAGCTAAACCATATATTTTGCATTTAGTCAACTAATTATTGTTAATAATTTTGTGGTTGTTTCCACTGCATTTAGGTTCTCTCTCTCTCTCTCTCTCTCTCTCTCTCTCTCTCTGTGTGTGTGTGTGTGTGTGTGTGTGTGAGAGAGAGAGAGAGAGAGAGAGAGAGAGAGAGAGAGACAGACAGACAGACAGAGACAGACAGACAGAGAGACAGAAAGAGAGAGAAAGACAGAGACAGAGACACACACAGAGAGAGATAGAGAGAGACAGAGACAGACAGACAGAGAGACAGACAGATAGAGATAAAGAGATAGAGAAAGAGAGACACACAGAGAGAGACAGAAAGAGAGACAGAGATAAAGAGATAAAGAAAGAGAGACACACAGAGAGAGGCACAGAGAGAGACAGAAAGAGAGACAGAGACAGAGACACAGAGAGAGAGAGGGAGGGAGGGAAGGAGGGAGGGAGGGAGGGAGGGAGAGCATTAGATTTTTAGTGATAGTAAGAGGCACAAAAACAATGAGAAGCATCTTACCATTCACTAACTAATTTTCTATTTCTATATATTATTTTGGTAGTTTCAGCTTCAGACATCTGCTCCAAATAGGATTTTGCCTAGCAAATTTAACACACTTTATGTGGTGAAATGCAGAGACATGTCGTGATAGCTTTACATTCCCAAAGGGAGGAAAAATATACAATTTGCTTGATTCATCTCAAACTGCCTATACATCTGGGATTTAAAGTCCAATTCGCCTCATAAGGTGAGCAAAGTCACATCGTTTGTTAGCAGGAAAATCAACGACAGGAGCAAAAAAAAAAAAAAGAAAACACCCAATAGTAAAATCTGATTCAGCAGAAACAGATTTCTGCAAATCTCGGGCAGGACCGCTATCAAGATGATATTTAGGTCGTATTCCCAATGCCTGTTTCCGCAGACTGTTTTAAGTATTGAACAAAAAGATAGACTTCAAATCTTTTAGCCAGGAAAACCGATTTTTAATCAGGGAGGTGGCAAAGATGCTTTAACAATTTGGGAGATCTGCCAATATACACATCTTCTCTCTGGGCTGAGCTTCCAATATTTCTACAACCAAAGTTGGTTTAATTCCCATATATTCCATGTTGCGAGAGAAGAAAGTATGTTTAAATGTTAGCACGTTCGCTTCCTCCCTGTTTGTCTTAGAAAATGATTCCTGGTGTCAGAAGAATAATTTGGGATTCCAACTCAAGCCAGGGTTGCGCAAAATAAATAAAAACGAAAGCCAAACAATTGTGAGGAAAGCAGGAATATTTATTCCTCAAAGTAAAGAGGGAGACAGCTGAAGAGAAATGGGGTACAGGGACATGTCTTATAGGGTAGCATGTCCTGCGTGTGGAAGTATGTACATGTTGATTCTAGACATATCATCTATGATGTTTATTCTTGTGAGCATAAATGCTGGGAGACCATTTTAATTAACTCTGTGTTTGTTTACAGACCTTCTCCTTTGATACAGTATGTGGATTCGGTTTGAGTAATTTATTTGGGGCTTTAAGGAAGTTTGAGTAAGAGATTTTCCCCCATTTGCTATTTTTACTTGATTAACTTAGTTTCAGCTTGACCATCAATTATCTAGCAGAGACTCTGATTCTCACTCCATTCCAGATCCTGTTAATGTTTAAGAGAAGATGGAGAATGTATAAGGAATAAAATATATTTTCATACAAAACTTCCCACACTGGTAACAGTCCATCACAAATTTTGTATTAGGAAGTTAGTTTGGATTACAACTATTAACATTCAGAAGGAACAATAGACAATTTTCAGAGTATTGAAAAAGTAGGCTTGGTAAAGTTTTTGTCTGTTTAATTTTCTCCTCCAACCTGATTTTTTTTTCTGAAGAAAAAACTTTTTATTTTCATTTTATCCCTTCCAGATAACAGTGCCTGAACCATCTCATTCTCCAACCAATTTTGGTTAAGTAATTAAATGTTCAAGCACTGAAATGATTCCTTAACTAAAAACCTATGGAAGATAAGAAAATTAAAGCTTACAACCGAAACCTGATCTGTGAAGTCAGTTAATTCCTTCTCTCTTGAGATACTGAGGTAAATTAAGGCCAATATTATCAGTGAAACTTATTCTCTGTTCTATATACTTGTCCTTCTGAGTTCTTAATAGAGTTTTTAAAAATTGTTCTTGAGGGAGATTTCCTCTGGTCAAAAGTGCTCAAATATTTAATTCCTACTGATTTCCAATAAGGGATTTTTCAACTTTTATAAAATCTCTGTTCACTGATATTTTTAAGTACCGTAGATCAGCAATGGATCGGCTTGTAAGATTGATTCTCATATTTCTTTTTTCTTTTTTTGGTGTATCTAATATTTGTCTAATTACTCTACTACCTATCGAGAAAAAAATGCAAAGTAGCCATTATCTTGTTTTAGAATTTATACATTCAAATTATCCTGGATAAAACCAGTGGTGAAATTCAATTTTTTTTACTACTGGTTCTGTGGGCGTGGTGTGGCTTGGTGGGCATGGCTTGGTGGGCATGGCAGGGGAAGGATACTGCAAAATCCCCATTCCCTTCCCATTCCTGGGGCCAGCCAGAGGTGGTATTTGCCAGTTCTCCGAACTACTCAAAATTTCCGCTACCGGTTCTCCAGAATCTGTCAGAACCTGCTGGATTTCACCCCTGGATAATAAAATTAAGACTAACAGTTAATGCATTCAAGCTGTATTCTGTTACTCTAAATATACCCAGCACACTAGATAGACTAGAATAGAATAGAATCCTGTATTTATATATATATATATCTCAAGCCTGAGCACATAGTTTCATAGCAAAGTATGGATGTGTTCTGTCCCTGTCTCACACACGCACCCAAACAGCCAGCCGAGGGTTAAATAACTTTTCAAACACCCAATGTCAGTTATCAGAAACTTGGCAGCAACCCCGTAGCTGCCTGCCAAGAACTTTACCCCAAGAAGGAGGGGTTGTTCCTCCACCAGATAACACAAACAAAATACACACAGTTTAAATAGTCCAGTTCGTAAATTAAATCCACAGCAGATTAGGCGTTGTTTTCCAGAGGTGCAATGACTTGCCAGAAGTTTAAGCTTTGTCCATCCACAGAGTCAGAAGGGCCACCACACTCCCTTATATAGCCTGTGGGGTGTGGTCCAGTGACTCAGCTTAATCTCTGGCATGCCTCCTCTTCTGCTGCATACGTTTGTCTCACCGACACTGGCATGGATCCAGCCACAACTTATCTCCGTCGTCGCTATCCGACTGGTCGGAGACACCTGGCTCCTGGCCAATCTCTTCTCCTTCGGCAGACACCTGAGGCATTGCCAGAGAGGAGGGTCCTGGAGAGGGAGGCCTGGCCGACTCTTCTCCTTCATGTTCGGAGCCTTCCTCCTCCAATAAGAGGGGTGCAGGGGTTGGAGCCACAACAGGATGTCCAGCTAGTATCTACATCTACATCTACATCTACATCTACATCTACATCTCAAATTTATATTTCGCTGATAAAGAAATAAAGGGAGACTAGTATAGATCTATTTAGCTCTCATCAGCAAGCCATACCCTTACTTGGATTCGAACTTGGGCTGCCTGCATGCTAGGCAGTTATATTAACCTCTGAGCCACAAGTTCTCCTCCCTTCATCAGCTTGAGCCAGGGGAGAGGTTAAGGGTTTTTCTATCGAGACACCTGGTCTACCCCAGCACGTGGGAGAGAGCATTCTGCATCCCTTTCGCCTTTCAGCTCCAATCCAGTCAAGCAGTCACATTCACGACAAACCATTTTATACCAAATTTATATTTCGCTGATAAAGAAATAAAGAGAGACTGGTATAGATCTATTTCAAGCTATTTAGCTCTCATCAGCTAGCCATGCCCTTACTTGGATTCGAACTTGGGCTGCCTGCATGTTAGGCACTTGTATTAACCTCTGAGCCACACACATATATACACACACACAAAACCTTTGCCAGACCGATTCTCGAATACAGCTCATCTGCCTGGAATCCACACTGTATAAAGGACATTAATACAATTGAGAGAGTCCAGAGGTATTTCCTGAGAAGAGTCCTCCACTCCTCTGCTTGCAGTAGAATACCTTATGCCACCAGACTTGAAATTTTGGGTTTAAACAATCTAGAACTACGCCGCCTACGGTCTGGCCTAAACTTAGCATACAAAATTGTCTGCTACAACGTCCTTATGTATTATGTTTTTCCATGATACGTATTATGTTTTTCCATAATAATATGAACGTCATTTCTATAAAGATCTATCAATCTAATCTATAAAACCCAAAGTTTCATTCTTT
This sequence comes from Ptyas mucosa, assembly GCA_012654045.1. Taxonomy (NCBI): domain Eukaryota; kingdom Metazoa; phylum Chordata; class Lepidosauria; order Squamata; family Colubridae; genus Ptyas; species Ptyas mucosa. The sequence continues at coordinate 4,848,764 of WNWU01000033.1, read as the reverse complement.
TCCATGTCAAGCATGTGGAATTCAGAAGTGGGTTCCATGTGGAAACAAAAGTGCTTATCTTTTCTTTAAACAGAGTAGTCAGTTTATGACTGACAATGGCTACACATCATTGGAGGTTTTCAATAATAGACCAGACAATCATTTGGCCAGGAATGTATAAGATCTCCTGCCTTGAGCAGGGGGTTGGACTTGAAGACCTCTGAGGTCCCTTCCAGCCCTAGGATTCTATATTCTATACAGGTAGTCCTCGACTTACCACAGTTCATTTAGTGAGTGTTCAAAGCTACAACATGTTGTGGCCCGTCAACAGCCTGTGCGGATTGTAGCTGATTCTGAGAGCGAGGAGGCTGGTGTGGTGCTGCGCCAGCAGCCTGTGAAGTTGGCACTCGAGTCAAACAATGAGGAGGCTGGAGAAGATGTGGTGCCAGAGGCGGGGATTCAGGCAGGGCCTTCAGAACCTCCAGAAGCTCCTTTAAGTGAAGAGGACGAAGAGGAGGAGCCTCTTCTCGATGCACAGGCGCGCAGAGCTGCCAAAAGGCAGGAGTGGCTCCTCAGGAGGAGGTTTCCTCGAGAGTAAGGCTTGGGGCTAATTGGTCACTCCCTTAGCCTATTTAAGGAGGAACGCCAACTGCAGCAAGTTGTAGGGAACAACTTTCGTTCACTCTACTTCGCGGCTGGATCCCCTGCACATTGCTTCTGGGCTTTCTGCCAACCTTCGTAAGATTTGGTTTCTTGTAAGCTGTTAAGAAAAGTTTATTAACAGCCTTTGTTTTGAAAAAGACTGAGTTATTTTAGTAAATTAAGTTTTGTACAAACTTTGTGTGTGCTGTGTTCTTTGGGATCCCTAGCTGGGGCAGAACACAACAGCACTGAAAAATATGACATATGACCCTTTTTCCTGCTTACGACCTTCGTAGCATTTCCCCATGATCACGTGATCAAAATTAAGTTGCTTGGCAATTGGTTCATGCTTATGACCGTTGCAATGGCCCAAAGTCACGGGATCCCCTTTTGCGACAAAATCAACGGGGAAGTCAGATTCACTTACTAACCGTGTTAGTGACTTATCAACTCCAGTGATTCACTTAACAGCGATGGCAACAATGGTTGCAAAACGGGGCAAAACTCACTTAACAAACGTCTCCCTTAACGGCAGAAATTTTCAGCTCAGTCGTGTTCGTAAGTTGAGGGCCCCCCATAGTTGAATATCTGGCTCATTTTGAGTTCCAGACTTCTGGATGATTAATTGAGTTTAGCAAGCCTCTTCAAAGCAGGGCTAAATCTGCTTTGCGTTAGAATCTTTACAGAACACTTAGTCTATGTTTGACCTGATTGAGAAACTGCTCATCCATTACATCTCCCTGTTACTCCTCCACGCTAGCAGTTTATATCTAGGACTCGTAAAGTAAAAAGGCCAACCCACACCTCTAGCAGGAGATGGCATTTCAGTGCTATTTCAGGCACAAATGGGATCTCTTATGTAATAATGCGAAGATGCATCCTTTTGCAAAATTAATTGTTCTTCTCCCCTGCACCCTCAATAAACCAATATGTTGATGGTACCCAAAAGACGGGTAGATGCCCCAACATCTCCCATTGCAACAATGGTCTGTTCCATCAAGCAAGGTTTTTATTGTGGCCTGTTGGCCGCCGGCCCCTCCAGCAGCCAAATCAGATAAGGAGGAGGTGTAGGAGTCAGGGCAGGGGTGAAATGCTCCCGGTTCGCCCAATCTGGTAGCGATGGCGGCAGGTGGTTCAGAGAACCGGCAACAAAAGTCCCTGCCCCCCCCACACACACACCATGCCCAGCTGAGCCGCACGATCATCAGAGGCTTTTTTTTTTACATTTAAAAGCATTTTTTCTACAACTTCTTCTGCTGAAAAAATGCTTTTAAAAGTTGAAAAAAAAGGCCTCTGATGATCACGCGGCTCAGCTGGGATCTCAGAGGCTTTTTAAAGCATTTTTTTAACCACTCGGAAGAGGTTGCAGGAAAAAAATGCTTTAAAAGTCTCTCTGACGATCCCAGCTGAGTTGCCTGATCTTCAGAGAGACTTTTCAAAGCATTTTTTAAAACGATCAGGCAACTCATCAGAGAGACTTTTAAAGCATTTTTTAAAACATTTTTTTCTGCAACCGCTTCAGCGGAAGAGGTGGTTTAAAAAATGCTTTGAAAAGGCTCTGACGATCCCAGCTGTGTTCCTGATCAGCAGAGGCTTTTCAAAGCATTTTTTTGCATTTGCAGAAAAAATGCTTTCAAAAGTTAAAATAAAAAAAAAAGTTGGCCACACCCAGTCACATTACCCCACCATCACCAAGCCACACCCACAGAACCGGTAGTAACAAATTTTACATTTCACCCCTGGGGAAGAGCGAAAGGAGCTGTCAGAGAGAGAGAGAGAGAGACACAGAGGCGTCCGTCAGCCCTCAGATGGAGAGTCAACAGCCCCCAGATCTGGAGGTGGCTGATAAGGAAGAGAAGGAACATCTGAGTCCAGTGCCTAATGTGTAGATGTGCAGAAAGCAGAGGAGAGGAGAGCAGTGGAAATCTGTGGGCCGGTCCTTGGGACGGAAGAGCCACCGCTGCTAGTGAAGGCCCATCCTAGTTCTGGGGATAAAAGGCAGAGGGTGGAGATGAATAGATGTGGCAGACAACTATTCATCTCCCTGCCGGATAGATTTGTTAACTTGCATAGAGAGAGAAACTTTTTTGGCGGGGTTGCGCGTAATAAAGGAATCACTGACTTAAATACAGGGTTGTGTTTGGGGAGCTGGGTCAAAACAGTTTCAGTGATCGAAAGGCTGAAGTTTCCTTTTCCTTTTCTCTCTAAACAGGCGGGAAATAGAGTTATCCCTCCCCTGATTTCACGTGGGATTGAATTTTGAAAAATGTACATTTTCCGACACAGATTTTGCACCTGCTATCTGTGGCTATGAAGGCAAGGCTGATATACCATGTCTAAATCTGTCTCTGTGTGTCTGGATAGATAAATGGATAAGAATGCTCTTCCCATCTGCTTCTAACTGAACACAAAGATTCTTTCTGAGATGTTCACCATGCCAACATCAGGGGCGGGTTCTAAAATTTTTTATTACCGGTTCTGTGGGCGTGGCTTATTTTGTGGGCGTGCCTTGATGGTCATGTGACAATTCTTTAGGATTTAGCAGAGGTACTGGTCTACCAGGCTTTTAAGTGCCTGCAGAGCTGTACTGGACTACTCATTTGTTTTTGAAGGCATTGGTCTACCCATTTATTTTTGCAGGCACCGGTCTACTCTTTTGTTTTTGAAGGCACCAGTCTACTCATTTGTTTTCTTTTAACACTGATCAGCTGTAGGGCGGCCCTTTGAAGCCCGCGGCAAGAGTTTAAACGGTTTTTGTCCCTCTAACCCAGTGGTAGTCAACCTGGTCCCTACCGCCCACTAGTGGGCATTCCAGCTTTCATGGTGGGCGGTAGGGGTTTTGTCCCTACTTTATAAATCACCATTACTGTGGAACCGGTGGGCGGTTAGAAAATTTTACTACTAATAGAGGTGGGCGGTAGGTATAAAAAGGTTGACTACCCCTACTCTAGCCGATCAGCTGGGACTCAGGTGGCAGCAATAGATTGGGGGTGGGGCCAAATAAAAGATAAGAATAATACAGGGGGGGGCAGAACCAGTTCAGTGATGTCATGTCGTCACCGCTACCGGCTCAGCAGAACCTGGAGGAACTCACCATTGGCCAACATCCATTGATTGGATATTGGGGAACAGGGATCTCTATAACCAGCTCCTTGTCTCTGGAATGCCTCTTCTAGACCATCAGTAGTACCCGTGTTTCCCCAAAAATAAGACCTAGTCTTATATATATTTTTGCCACCAAAAAAGATATCAGGTCTTATTTTTGGAGGGGGGAGTCTTCCACCGACTCACCTTGCAGCAGCGGCTCTGACAGCCCCGCCCAGCGGGAGCCCACTGCTGGCCCACTTTTTCTGCAGCCCTTTGTTGTCGCGTGTGCGCCTCGCCCCCAGCCTCCCTTTTGCCATCAGAGGCCTTCAGGAAAGGCCTCTGCAGCCGATAAAAGAGCTCCGGATTGATCCAGAGCTCTGTTATCGGCTGCAGAGGCCTTTCCGGAAGGGTCTCTGATGGCAAAACGGAGGCCGGGGGGGGGGACACATGCAAACAGTGGCAACCAGCTGCAGAAGAAGTGGGCCAGCAAAGCAAGGTAGGTGTCGGGGTGGGCGAGGCGTGGTAAGTAGGGCAGCTCCACCGCCCCCTAACCCCACCCTAGCTTAATTTTTACCCATGCGCCTCACCGCACCCCCTGCACCCTGGAGTGAGTGGGGTCTTAATTAGGGCTTATTTTGGGGGGTAGGGCTTATATTGGGCGCACATGTAAAAATCAAGCTAGGACTTGCTTTCGGGGTAGGTGGTATTTTTGGGGAAACAGAGTAGTAATTCTGGTTCTGAGGGGTCAGTCAGTGCAAGCCATTCCACTGATTACCGTATTGTTCAGAGTATAAGACGCACCTACCTTTTGGGGGGAGGAAAGCAAGAAAACGAAATCTGCCTCTGCCTCCCAGCAATTTTGCCTCGTTGCAGCCAAAACAGCCTGCTTTACTTTCATTTTCATTCTCCGCATAGCTCGATTAGCACGAGGAAAAAAAAAATCTGCTCCAGCAATTTACCTCCTTGCAGCAAGCAGCAGAGCACCCCCCCCCCGCAAAACAGCTGAGAGCAAAACAGCTGAGAGTCGGGAGGCCGATCCAATCAACTTGTGCTAATTTAGGCTGTGCTGAAGCTGAAAGGAGCTGTTTCTTCTCGCTGCTTGCAGCAAGGAGGTAACTGCTGCGAGGCAGAGGCCAAAGGGTGGGGGCCAGTGGGTGGGCAGTGCTACATTCGGTGTATAAGACGCACCTAAATTTTCACCCCATTTTAGGGGGGGGAAAGGTGCATCTTATACTCCGAAAAATACGGTAATTGTAAATGACAGCCTAATCAAGGAACCACCAAGAACATTCCCACCAACACTGACAGGGCAAGCTCCTGGTACATATAAAGAGAGAGTAAACCCCTCTCTCTGCTAGCACTGATGATGTTACCTAGTGGGGTAATGAAACGTCTGAAGAAAACGATCAAGCTCAGAGAGCACCAAGGAGCCCACAGTTCATCCCTGAGCTACAAATATTCTCTTCTATCATCTGGTGTCCCATGGTCAGCCATATGGGCCCCAGGACAATAATTAGCCACAAAAGAAGGTAGGTAACTAGCATAAGGTCAAAAATTGGGAGGGGGGGAAATGAAAATGGTGGCTTATATTTCCTACCAATGGCTGTAAAAGAAATTGGGTTCTCTGCAAATCCAAAGATTTTTCTGCCCAGCATCTTTTAAAACCATTGTAGGCTTACTATATCAGGTCGTATAATATCAAGTATGCCGAACTCCAGGCAACTATAGGTAATCCTCGACTTATGACGACAATTGGGATCATAATTTCCATTGCAAAGCAAAAAGGGTGTTAAGTGAAACATACTTTATTTTAATGATATTTTCTGTTACAGTTGTTAAGTGAACCCTAGCATTTGTTAAGTGGATCATAAATGGCAATCATGTGTTCTCAGGACTCCTGCAACTATCATAAATACCCGTCGATTGCCAAACACCTTAATTTTGATCGTGTGACCATGGGGAGGCTGCAACGGTCGTTAAGTGTGAAAACTGGTTATGACTGGTCTTCGTTTTTAAAACTGACCCAGCATCCCCATAAGTCACTTTTGTCAGGGCCATTATGACCCACCTTCAGGTGCTATTCTCCAAAGCACCTGAGGGCAGGAGAAGAAGCAAAGGATGGAAACTAATCAAGGAGAGAAGCAACTTAGAATTAAGGAGGAATTTCCTGACAGTGAGAATAATTAATCAGTGGAACAACTTGCCTCCAGAAGTTGGGAATGCTCCAACACTGGAAGTTTTTAAGAAGAGAATGGACAACCATTTGTCTGAAATGGTGTAGGGTCTCCTGCCTGAGCAGGGGGTTGGACTAGAAGACCTCCAAGGTCCCTTCCAACTCT
>WNWU01000033.1:4812423-4824946 GCA_012654045.1 Ptyas mucosa | reverse complement strand
GGGGGAGGAGAAGAGAGGACAAGGGAGAGGAGAGGACGGGAGAGGAGAGAAGAGGACAGGGAAGAGGACAGAAGAGGGGAGAGGAGGGGACGGGACGGGACGGGACAGGACGGGACGGGACAGGATGGACGGGACGGGACAGGACAGGATAGGACAGGACAGGAGAAGCTCAGGATTGAACTGTGGAGTTCTTGATGCTCTCTTTATTTGTTTTTTGTTTTTTTCCCTTACAGAAATTTCATTACCCAACTGACCAGTGCTGGTGACTGAGGATTTTGCTCCAAACTGATATTACCAGGCTGGGTAATGAAATGTCTACAAGCCAACAACCAAACTCAGAGAGCATCAAGAACTCCACAGTTCAGCATCAGAGGCCAAGGACACAGATGAATGACACGGATTTCTAAATCTACCACACAGGCTAGTTGTAGGAGAAAGTTGAAGGCCAAGCTGTGGTTTAGGCTGCCTGGAGCTCATGGAAGAAGCCCGGGACAGAAATCTGGACAGAGTGCAGATAGTCCTCGACCTGCAACAGTTCATTTGGTAGCTGTTCAGAGTTACAGCAGCACTGAAAAAAAAGTGACTTCTTACCAATTTTCTCACTTATGATTGTTGCAGCATTTCCACGGTCACAAGATCAAAATTCAGACATTTGGCAGCTGAATCATATTTATGATGGTGGCAGTGTCCCAGGGTCATATGATTCCTCTTTTTCCACCTTCTGGGAAGCAAAGTCAACGGGGAAGCCAGATTCATTTAACAACCGTGTTACAAACTTTACAAGTGATTCAAGGAAGGTTGTAAGATGGGGCAATGAATAAATAAATATGTATTGCATGTGCATCAGTGGTGGGTTTCCAAATTTTTTTACTACCGGTTCTGTGGGTGTGGCTTGGTGGGCGTGGCTTGGTGGGCGTGGCAGGGGAAGGATACTGTAAAATCTCTATTCCCTCCCCACTCCAGGGGAAGGTTACTGCAAAATCCCCATTTCCTCCCAATCAGCTGGGACTCGGGAGGCAGAGAATAGATGGGGGCGGGGCCAGTCAGAATTTTTACTACCGGTTCTCTGAACTACTCAAAATTTCCACTACCGGTTCTCCAGAACTGGTCAGAACCTGCTGAAACCCACCTCTGATGTGTATACAACTGTCTCGTTCAGCAACCGAAATTTTGGGTTCAATTGTGGTCATCCTTGACTACTTATATTAGGAGAATATACAAATAAACATCACGTCTAGTGCAGAGGTGGTATTCAGCTGGTTTGGATCGGGTCACCCGAACCGGTAGCGGAAATCGCAGGTGGGCCTGCCCCCCCACCCCGGCTCTATGCCATCCTATTTAGGCATGTTTTTGAGGCCAGGCGCATGTGCAAAAGGCTCGCGCACCAGCAAAATACATGTGCCAAAAGCCGGGCGCATGCGTAGATGCTCACACACTCACATTTGCAAACCGGTAGGGAAAGTAAGTGAATACCATCGCTGGTCTAGCGTGTGCCGAGAATGTACGTGAGAAAAACGCAGGCAGAATTTTCACAAAGCATCTTTTAAGTTTTTATTTTTTTAAAAAAAAAAACCTGCACCTCTTCAAGCAGGTTGTAGAATTAAGAAGCTATCGTAATTCAGTTAGCTGCAAATTAATGCCAATAATGAATATAAACCTTTCCTTCCCTTCTCTACGTATTTTTTTAAAATTTATATACCGTTTTTTTCGGAGTATAAGACGCACCTTTCCCCCCCTCCCAAAAAGAGGATGAAAATCTGGGTGTGTCTTATAGTCCGAATGAAGCCCCGCCCACCTTCTCAAAAGGGGGATTCAGAGGCTGAAAAAAACTTCAGAAAAGAAGCCCCCAAACAGAGCTTTAGAGGCTTTTTTTCTGAAGCTCTGTTTCGGAGGCTTTCAGAGGCAGAAAAAAAAGTTTTTTCTAAACGGAGTTTCAGAAGTTTCAGAGGCAGAAAAAAGAGCAAAAAAAAAAAAAAAAAAGCAAGGCACAGAGCTCACAACCAAGGAACCAGAGGTGGGTTTCAACAGGTTCTGATCAGTTCTGGAGAACCGGTAGCAGAAATTTTGAGTAGTTCGGAGAACCGGTAGTAAAAATTCTGACTGGCCTCGCCCCCATCTATTCTCTGCCTCCTGAGTCCCAGCTGATCGGGAGGAAAAGGGGATTTTGCAGTAACCTTCCCCTGGAGTGGGGAGGGAATGGAGATTTTACAGTATCCTTCCCCTGCCACGCCCACCAAGCCACACCCACCAAGCCATGCCACACCCACCAAGCCACGCCCACAAAACTGGTAGTAAAAAAAATTGAAACCTACCACTGCAAGGAACCTGTTGCTAAAATTCACCTCTGGGAATAGCTGATTGGGGGTATTCTGGTAGGCTGAGCCACCTGCCAATCAGCTTTTTTCTTACTTTCCTTCCCAAACTCCGGTGCATATTCCGAAAAATACGGTATATATAACTAATCCAGGGCAAAAAAAAATATACCTCAGCTGAGAACATTGCAGAGTCACAAAGCTGTGGGTGCATTTAGCTGGAGTTTATTTCTTGAGCTAAAATCTATAATAGTGGTGAAGCTATAATTCAGATTTGAAGGCTGTTTGCAGTGACAGTTATTGGTTGGTGAGGTGCATATATGGAGCTATCGACACAAACGCAGGGAGTTGTATTTATGGATGCATTGCATTTATATTTTGCTGTAATCTACGTGGACTCCGGGCAGTTTATAACAATAAAAAAAATAATAATAATAGTAAAACCAAACACGGTATCATAAATGCAAGAAAACACAAAGGGCATTCTCTCCGATCCTAATCCAAATGACAATGAGGATAAAAAATAAACTGTTTTTATTAACTTTGGGGAGATCTTTAGAGCGGATACTAAAACAATTAAGAGAACTAGGTATGTTCGATCTAACGAAGAGAAGGACTAGGGGTGGTATGATAGCAGTCTTCCAATATTTGAGGGGCTGTCACAGAGAAGAAGGGGTGGACTTATTCTTCAAGGCCCCTGAAGCAGAGGTGGGCTGCTGGGGGTTCGCACGGATTCAGGCGATCCTCTAGCTAGGATTCTGCCCAGTTTAGCAAACCCCCAAATCCCACACCTGGCTGACCCCACCCACCCATCCCTCCCCTCCCACTAGGGGTGGGCTCTAAATTTTTTACTACCGGTTCTGTGGGAGTGGCTTATTTTATGGGCATGGCTTGATGATCATGTGACAATTATTTAGGATTTAGCAGAGGTACTGGTCTACCAGGCTTTTAACTGCTTGCAGAGCTGTACCGATCTACCCATTTATTTTTTGCAGGCACTGGTCTACTCATGTATTTTTGCAGGCACTGGTCTACCCATTTATTTTCTTTTAACACTGATCAGTTGTAGGGTGGCCCTTTGAAGCCCTGGGGCAAGAGTTTTTACCCTCTAGCCATCAGCTGGGACTCAGGAGGCAGCAATAGATTGGGGGTGGGGCCAAATAAAAGGTAAGAATAATGCGGGGGGCGCGGGGGGACGGGGGGCAGAACCAGTTTGGTGACGTCATATTGTCACCGCTACCGGCTCGGGAGAATGGGGCCGAACCGGGAGGAACCCACCACTGCTCCCCGCCCCTCCCAGGAATTTCCATGCGGCACATTTTGGATGCCAGGTAAGTACAGGGCTCATGCGGAGGCTGCCTGGGAGGGTGAAAAATGGGCCTCCCGGAAGTTCCGGAAGTTCCTGTTTCCGGCCTCTGGAGGGCCTCCAGAGGGCCGGAGGTGGCTGTTTTCACCCTCCCGGAGGCTCCAGAAAAGCCCCCCCCTTCCCGCCATGGTGCAGGAGGCTGACTAGGCCACACCCACCATGGCCACGCCCACCCAGCAACAAGGCAGCAAACCTGTTGCTGAGATTTTTGAAGCCCACCCCCGCCCTGAAGGTAAGACAAGAAGCAACGGATAGAAACGAATCAAGGAGAGAAGCAACCTAGAACTAAGGAGAAATTTCCTGACAGTGAGAACCATTAACCAGTGGAACGGGGTGCCTCCAGAAGTTATGCGTGCTCCAACACTGGAGATTTTAAGAAGAGACTAGACAGCCATTTATCTGGAGTAGTGCAGTCTCCCATTTGAGCAGAGGTGGATGGGGAGTTGGACTAGAGGATCTTCAAGATCCCTTCCAACTGTATTATTCTATGTTCTGTGGATTCGAACCAGATCCGAAGAAGGGAGCTATGCTAATAGGTGCTATTTTTCTACTATTCTAGCTATGGCTAGAAATAGGAACAAAGAAAGATCGAAGGACTGTACCAAAAGTGTTGTACATTAGAGATGTGAATCTAAAAGTTGCCGTAGAAGATGTTCACATGACGTTTGAGTATTAAAAGATGAAGACACTGTAGGATCATCATTTGGGTCATTACAAAGTTAGAAGGTTAAAGAATTGGATTGTCTATCTGGGAGTCGAAGTCCACATGTCTTAAAAGTGACAAATTTGAGCCCATTTAAGACACACATATCCTAATTGTGAGAGAAAACTTCTCTTACGGTTTGCTGTGCCTATTGATTGGCTTCTGGTTTGGATAGTTGAATCGACCAATCAGAGCGCAGCTCCTGACTTTGAATTTCCCGGGCTTTTGTAACTGACACCAACGCAGTATATAAGGAACAGCTCTCCAGCGGAAAAACACTTAGCCAGCTTGCTTGCTGCTAGTTTCCTTCCCGGGTCAGAGGCAAAAGCTGAAGTCACTAAAGTCTTCTTCTGAGGAAGGAAGATCCGGGCTCCAACTGCATGGAGCGACTCCAAAAAGAGCGGAATGGACATTGCTGAAAGGGAGATGACTACTGATATTTTTTTGTAGATTTTGTTTTGTTTGTTTTATTAAACTAGTTTGTTTTAAACTTCTCTGACTCGTTTGTTTGGTGCATTTGTAAGCGGATAAGGTTGCGGTCTATAAAACCTCCACAACACTAATGCACCTTTATCCTTTGCATCTTACTCAGGAAATCAGGAGCACCTTCACCTGGGTGGAAAATTAAGCACAGAGACAACACAGTCAGCTGACAGTGTGAACTCCCCTTTATTGCTTTTCCCCAAACGCTCCCACATTTAGGGCAAGTACCTCCCACAGACCAGTACGCTCCCATAGAGAGGGACTTCTCAGGGTACCATCGGTCAAAGAGTGTCAGCTGGCGGCCCCCAGGGGGAGAGCCTTCTCTGTGGGAGCACCTACCATCTGGAATGAGCTGCCCTCAGAAATTCGGATAATCTCGGATCTTTGTACATTCCGCCGTGCCCTCAAAACATTTCTTTTCAAGCAGGCCGGCCTGACCTAACCTCGTCTAAAAACTACTTTAAATTTTATATTCTGAATCTGCCCCAGAAACTTGAAATGATCTAATTCAATACTATATCCGAACCTAATTATTTAATTATATTTTAAATCGGTTTTCTCAATTCCTTTATTACATGTATATTTCGTTCAACTGTACACCACCCTGAGTCCTTCGGGAGTAGGGCGGTATATAAATTTAATAAATAAATAAATAAAATAAATAAGTCCCAGAGCAAAGAGCTCACACACACACCTCCAGCAGCCTCTGGCTGCAAGTAGTTTAGCAAGACAGTGTTAGCACGATGGCTTCAAGGTCAGAAGTCCAGCGAGGCAAAGGGAACAAGGCAGCAACAAGGCAAGGAGTCCAACAAGGCAAAGGAACAAGGCAGCAACAACACAAGAAGTCCAGAAAACTCCAAGAAGTCGGCAACGGCACACGAAACTCCACAAATTCAGCATTTGTTCCAATGGAAGCCCCTCCGCACGGCATCTCCTTAAGTCTTAGTCCCAGGGTGTGCCTTGTGAAGAGAGGCAGAGCGCTGTCCTCCCAATTCATCGGGTCAGCCTGTGCTGCTCCCACCTTCTCTCCACTCTCCATGCTCAGGGATCAGGAGGGGGCGGTCCTTGCTCATCGCCTGAGCTCCATCGCTCGTTCACTGCTTGCCCTCTCTCTTTACCCTTCTCTCGGTCGTCCTGCTCCTGTTGTTCCCTGCTGGCAAGCCGTCCCAGGCCGAGGGACTTGGGGTTGCCTCCTCCTGCTCCTCCCCATGTTCCTCCAGAATCAACAAAGCCGCATCCGGCTCAGCCTCCTCCTCTGACTCAAGCTCCGATGGGGCCATAACACTTTCCGCCCTTCTTCTCCCCAAGACAAAGCAAAACCCTCGATGGATCAAAGCTGGAATACCCCCAAAGTCCTGAGAACTTCCGATAAGAAGTACCTTCTCTCGCTGTCAATGCACGCCAAGAGAGGGTGAAGGAGGGACTTGTACAAGCCACCACAGCCAAATGTTGCATCTGAATAAAAAAAACCACACACACCAGTTCAGCAGAACAATCCCCTCTCACCTAGTAAGTTCAAGAAACTCCCTGGGCTGCTCTTATCTCGTTCCACCTTTGATGGATGCATTTGTCTTACAAAGATGGCTTAGTCCAAATAGCTGGGAAGCCTGCGTCGATTCCAGCAACTGGAACAATTAAAGGAAGCTTTAGAAAGAGGGTGAATAGGCCTTCCCCTAAGGATTCCTATCACAAAAGGATAACACTTTCCATTCCTTTCTCCGGAGAGGGATGTTACAGTGTCCCCCAACAATGCTGATGATCCCCAGAGCTCGTGTATTTGTTGAAGAAGGTTATCATGGATTCATCTTCAACAGCCGAAGGAGCCTTGGAGAAATGTTGATATGCCTGTCAGTTCAGAGCATATTCTATACCCGGTTTTGGAAAAATGAAAGCTGGTCTTTCAAGAAGAGAATCTGCATTTCCCATTCAGACTGAAGCCGAGCTGGCTTTTTTTTTTCTTTCTTTCCAGAAGCGGTTTTATCAGTGCGGCACGTTGATCGTTGGTCAAATGGATTTTGCAGATTTTGTTTTCCCCCGAACAATGCAAGCAAAGCGCGTACAACAGCTATTATCCTGCCCTGAATATAAGATAATGATGTACACCTTGAATAAGGAAGTCTCTCCAAGCTTTCATCAGTTCCCTTGGTCTCGATTTCAAATCCCAGTTAAACCCCAGGAGGAGAGGATATTCTCAGGAGGAAAAGGGTTGGATACAGTGTGAAATGAGAGCCAGTTTGGTGTACAGGTAGGTAGTCCTCGGCTTACAACCACAATTGTAAACCCAAATGGGAAGGCAGCCCTCGGCTTACAACCACTTACAACCACAATTTCTGTTACTAGGCGAGACAGTCGTTACGTGAATTTGGCCCCGTTTTATGTCTTTTCTTGCCACCATTGTTAAGTGAATCACTGCAGTGGTAGAGCTAGTAACACGGTTGTTAAATGAATCTACTTTCCCCACTGACATAGCTTGTCAGAAGGTCACAAAATTTAATTTAATTTAATTTAATTTAATTTAATTTAATTTAATTTAATTTAATCATATTTCTATGCTGCCCAACTCCAAAGGGACTCTGGGCGGCTTACAACAGAAATAATAAACAATGAACATGTAGGCTGGTGACCCCCAGGGGGAGAGCCTTCTCTGTGGGGGCACCCACCCTCTGGAACCAGTTGCCCCCGGAGATAAGGAGAATTCATGACCTCAGTGCCTTCCTCTGTGCCCTCAAAACATATTTTTTTCCAACAAGCCGGGCTGGCTTAAGAAGAAATTTTAAATATTTTAATTGGTTTGTTAGTTTTAAATTTTGGAGCCAAATTTATATATATATTAATTGTTTTTAATATTTGCATTTAATGTTTTTATTTCTGGCTGTACACCGCCCTGAGTCCTCAGGGAGAAGGGCAGTATATAAATTGGAAATAAAATTAAAAAAATAAAAAAAAATTTTAAAAAACATTATAAAAGTATTTTAAAAACATTAAAGCACGTGCACACCATCCATGGCCAGATCTCGCAAGATTGAACAGCGAGATCAACGGCCCCAGGCCTGCCAGAAAAGCCAGGTCTTCACCACTTTTCGGAAGGCCAATAGGGTGGGGATGATCCGGACCTCAGGAGGTAACTGGTTCCAGAGAGCTGGGGCAGCCACAGAGAAGGCCCTTCCCCGAGGGCCCGCCAGCCAGCATTGTTTAGCTGACGGGACCCGGAGGAGACCAACTCCGTGGGATCTTACTGGTCGCTGGGAGCTATGCGGTAGAAGGCGGTCTCGAAGATAACCTGGCCCTGAGCCATGCAGGGCTTTAAAAGTAATAACCAACACCTTGAATTGTGACCGGAGACCAATAGGAAGCCAGTGCAGCTCGCGGAGAATTGGTATAACGTGGGTGTATCTAGGTGTACCCACGCTAGCTCGCACAGCTGCATTCTGGACCAACTGTAGTCTCCGAACACTCTTCAACAGTAGCCCCATGTAGAGTGTGTTGCAATAATCTAACCATGAGGTGACAAGGGCATGAGTGACTGTGAGGAGAGCCTCCTGATCCAAGTAGGGTCACAATTGGTACACCAGGTGAACCTGTGCAAAGGTCCCCCTAGCCACAGCTGCTAGATGTTGCTCTAATCTTAGCTGTGAGTCTAGGAGGACACCCAAATTGCGAACCCGTTCTGAGGGGGACAATTTCTCTCCCCCCCCCCAGAACCAGGGATGGACAAAAGGGGATCCCATGACTGTTACCATCATAAATACAAATCAGTTGTCAAGCGTCTGAATGTTAATCACGTGTGCATGAGGATGCTGCAACAGTCGGAAGTCTGAAAAGCAGTCATGTTTTCAATATTGTGGTAACTTTAACCGTTAACCGTCACTAAATGAACTATTGTCACACGGGTCAGCTTTGCCATTTCAGTCAACTCCATCAGCTTCTGCGGCCATTTGTCCATGGTAGGAATCGAACTCCATTTTTGGGCACACAATAGTCTTGCTGCTGTCACTATATATCGCAATAGCAATAGCACTTAAACATATATACCGCTTTACACAGTAGTGGGATTCAAATAATTTAACAACCAGTTCTCTGCCCTCATGACCGGCTGGGTAGGCGTGGCCGTGGTGGCCGTGGCCAGGCAACACTCAGCCTCCTGCAACCCCCTGGGAGCAAAAACAGGCAACAGGGGGGGATGCCGCCCACCCGCGCCCCGTTTTGGGCCTAGTAGGCCTCCCTGAAGCCTCCTGGGAGCAAAAATGGGCCACAGGGAGACATGCCGCCCACTCACCCAACCCCCCCACCCCATTTTGGCCCTAGTAGGCCTCCCTGTACTTACAAAACGGAGCCAAAATGGGGCGCAGGGGAACTTCTGGCAGGTAGGGAAGAGGTGGGGCCAGCCAGCAATTTAACCCACCAGTGGCTTTACGGTGCTTTACAGCCCTCTCTAAGCAGTTTACAGAGTCAGCCTATTGCCCCCTGCAATCTGGGTCCTCATTTTACCCACCTCGGAAGGATGGAAGGCTGAGTCAACCTTGAGCCTGGTGAGATTTGAACTGCCAAATTGCAGTCCGCCGGCAGGCAGCAGAAGTAGCCTGCAGTACTGCATTCTAACCACTGCGCCACCACGGCTCACATAATAACAACGTTCCCATTTTTTTTCTCTGGTTCTTTTTCCATGAGGCCCAAAAGGAGAAGTTCTGGTTTCATTTTTATCTCCATTTTCAAAATTTTCTGTATTAAAATGTAAATCATACTCCATTTGGGGGGAGGGGGCTTTATCGCATGTCCACCATAAATGATCAAAAGTCCCTTCTTTACTTTTATACTTCAAACATTCATTTGACATACCTTTATAACAGAGGTGGGTTTCAGCAGGTTCTGACCAGTTCTGGAGAACCAGTATTGGAAATTTTGAGTAGTTCGGAAAACCGGTAAATACCACCTCTGACTGGCCCCGCCCCCATCTATTCTCTGTCTCCCGAGTCCCTGCTGATCAGGAGGAAATGGGGATTTTGCAGTAACCTTTCCCTGCCACGCCCACCAAACCATGCCATGCTCACTAAGCCATGCCACACCCACCAAGCCACGCCCACAGAACTGGTGGTAAAAAAATTTGAATCCCACCGCTGCTTTGTACATCTTAGATAACTTTTCTGGCGTTAAATACCAATGGTATATCATCTTATGGAAATTTGTTTTTTAGATTATAATTTAATGTAAATTTTAAACCGTTCGTGCACATATTTTCCTATTGTTTGGACTACTTCTGAATGGGCCATGGCCCAGTAGTGGGCCACGGCTTTGAGTTTGGGGACCCCTGCTATAATGCACCATTCTAAGTCAGTTTTCAACCGTTAGTCTCACTCGTTTCTTTTGTCCTCCTTCATTTTTAATAAACATTGATTCCTGGTGTTGTTGGGGTTTTTTTTCCTTTTGAAGAAGACAGATTGGGGTATCTTTGATGGGCTGACTTTGTGTTTTGTTTTTTTTTTAATATGCTGATTTCCGAGCTCTTTTTGTATTCCAAGTAAGCATTTGGATGGCGTAGTCGAAAGGAGTATTTTTAAAGCACCGTGGGAGAGTTACATATTGTTTTTCGAAAGGACGCTAAAAATAAAACACCCATTCTGTTTTAAATCCCTCTGTTGGGATGCAACGGCTGCCTTTCTGTCATCGTTTGGTAGTTTTGTTTGAATTTGTTCTTTCTTTCATTATTTTTTTGAGGGGTTGGGTGACATGAGCCTCAACAGGAAGCGGATAATGCTAAATTTTCTCTTCCTCTGGCTAGTTGGTGTTATTGAGACCGCCAATCAAGATAAAGGAAAACTTTGGGGTAAAAATTATCTCCTAAATCTTGGGGAACTTTGGCCTAGCCCCGTGATGGCAAACCTATGGCAAGCGTGCCACAGATGGCACACAACGTCCGCTCTGATTGTATGAGAGCCTTTGCCTCAGTTCAGCACCACTGCACATGCGCGGGGGGCGGGTCACATGCGGGGGGTGTGTGTTCATGTGCAGGGGGTACACATGCATGCTCAGGGTGGGGGGCATGCGTGAGGCTACATGCACATGTACAAGGGGGCAGGGCGCATGCAGGGAGACACATGCACATGCGTGGAGAGCAGTAGTGGGTTCCTCCCGGTTCGGCCCAGTTCGGCTGAGCCGGTAGCAGTGATGATATGATGTCACCGAACCGGTTCTCTTTGTTCGAGAGCTGGGCCGTCCCACCCACCCCCCGTGTTATTCTTACCTTTTATTTGGCCCCACCCCCAATCTATTTGCTGCCTCCTGAGTCCCAGCTGATGACTAGAAGGAAAAAAACTGTTTAAACTCTTGTCGCAGGGCTTCAAAGGGCCGCCCTACAGCTGATCAGTGTTAAAAGGCAGTGTGGTGGTAGACCGGTGCCTCTAAAAACAAATGAGTAGACCGGAACACTCCAAGAACAAATGGGTACAGTTCTGCAAGCAGTTAAAAGCCTGGTAGACCAGTACCTCTCCTAATCCTAAAGAATTGTCACATGACCATCAAACCACGCCCACAAAATAAGCCACGCCCACAGAACCGGTAGTAAAAAAAATTAGAACCCACCCCTGATGGGGAGGCTTATGCGCAGGGGTCACACACACATTGCATTTTCGGGGTTCGGGCACACACGCACGCATTCGTATGTGCATGTGCGCCCTTTGGGCACTTGGTCTGGAAAAGGTTAGCCATCACTGGCCTAGCCCTAGGCCCCTTGGAAATGTGGCATTTGCAGTATGATGTCATTTTTTTAAAAAAAAATTGATTTATATGCCGCCCTTCTCTGGAGACTCAGGGCGGCTTACAATGCGCTAAGCAATAGCCTTCATACTTTTGTATATTTATACAAAGTCAGCTTATTGCCCCCACAAACTGGGTCCTCAATTTACCTACCTTAGAAAGGATGGAAGGCTGAGTCAACCTTGAGCCTGGTGAGATTTGAACTTGCACTAATTGCAGGCAGCTGGTGTTAATAACAGGGTGCTTTAGACCACTGTACTACCAAGGCTCTTATTGTTTCCATGCATCAAATGGCAATAGCACATAAGACTTATATACCGCTTCGCAGTGCTTTACAGCCCTCTCTGAGCGGTTTTACAGAGCCAGCCTCTTGCCCCCAACAATCTGGGTCCTCCTTTTACTGATCTCAGAAGGATGGAAGGCTGAGCCAACCTTGAGCTGGTCAGGGTCGAACTGCCAAATTGCTGGCGGCCGGCAGTCAACAGAAATAGCCTGCAGTACTGCATTCTAAGCACTGCGCCACCACGGACTACAAAAGCCAACAGACTACAAAAGCAATTCTAATGGATTTTAAAGTTCCGCAAAGAGAAACCAACAGATGCCAAAGACACTCCTTGGCAGGTGGATTTATTTGGAATAAAATCAGTTGGGGCCTCGTTCATTTCTCCAGTGAGACAAATGTACATCATTTCTTGGGGGGTTTTTCCTTACCTTTACCTCTGTATCTCATCCTTCGTCCCTGGTAGTTTTATTCATACCATTCTTCCTTAAGGAATAGAATAGAATAGAATAGAATAGAATAGAATAGAGTAGAGTAGAGTAGAGTAGAGTAGAGTAGAGTAGAGTAGAGCAGAGCAGAGCAGAGCAGAGCAGAGCAGAGCAGAGCAGAGCAGAGCAGAGCAGAGCAGA
>WNWU01000033.1:4720205-4734673 GCA_012654045.1 Ptyas mucosa | reverse complement strand
AGAAAGAAAGAAAGAAAGAAAGAAAGAAAGAAAGAAAGAAAGAAAGAAAGAAAAGAGAAAGAAAGGCTGCGCTGGAGCAAAAGAGGATCAGAAGACCATCCTTCTCAAGGTCTCTCTCCATCCACGCTTGCATCCTTCTTCCCTTGGCTGCACCTTCTCAGTTCTTCCCTTAAATTCGGACTTTAAAAGGAGGAGGAGGAGGAGGAGGAAGAAGAGGAGGAGGAGGAGGAGGAGGAGGAGGAGGAGAGGTCCGAAGGGGGCAAAATGGCAACCGCCTCACCAATCCTCACCGAGGTTTTTGGGATTTTTTCCCCTTTCCCGTTAAATCAAAGCTCCTCGAAACGGATAAAAAAGAAGAAGAAGAAGAAGAAGAAGAAGAAAGAGAGGTGAGAGAGACGCGTCCCTTCAGATTCCACTCAGCCAGCCCAGGGCGCTCCTTAGATTATCCCGCTTTTTAATTCGAATTCTCTTCCTGGAGGCGGCCGGAGAGAAGAAGAGAACCTTTGGAGCGGCTCCTGCTTTCTCGCGTCCCGGAGGCGTTTTTGGTGGACTTAATCAGCGACCGGAGATATGTGTGTGTGTGTGTGTGTGTGTGTGTGTGTGTGTGTGTGTGTGCGCCCTTGTATCAGTATGTAATTTTGGGAGCCTTCCTTCCTTCCTTCCTCCCTTCCTTCCTTCCTTCCTTCCTCCCTCCCTTCTTTCCTCCCTCCCTCCCTTCTTTCCTCCCTCTTTCCCTCCTTTCCTCCCTCCCTCCCTCCTTCCCTTCCTTCCTTCCTCCTTCCTTCCTCCCTCCCTCCTTCCTTCCTTCCTCCTTTTTTTCCTTCCTTCCTCCTTCCTCCCTCCCTCCCTTAGATCTATATAAATGGGCATCCTGAAGCATCCCTCTCCTCCCCATCTTCCCCACGTCTCGATCGGAAGCGCTCCGCATGCCCGCAAGCTGTTCGAACCGCGGGGTTGCAACGCGTGTGCGTGTGGACGGCTGGCGGTGGGGTGGGAGAGGCGCAGCGCAGCGCCCGGTCAAGGAGCGCGGGTCCCTTCCCCGCCTCCTTGTTCCGCAAAAAGTCCAGATGCGCGGATATACATACCCCCCTCTTTTCCCTGCCTATCTCTCACGGCTGAGGGGGGGGGGGGGGGGGGGGGGCGGGGGGGGGGGTGTTTCGAGGAGAATGTGAGGATATGAAACCTGCTGGTTTTCTCGGGACCGAAATTCAAGGGCGCAGCGCGAAAACCGTTTTTGGTTTTTTTTTTTAATTTTCTGACTTGCGAGTCTGAGGTCGGGACGCCCCTCTGCAGAGAGAGAGGTGGGGGGGGGGGAGAAAGAGAGAGAGATGCTGGTTCTGAGGAGGGCGGGGAGGATGAGGAGGGAATATCTGAGGAGGCTTGGAAGTGTGGTTGGGTAGCTGCTAGGGGTTGTTTCTTTGTTTCTTCTCCGCGCGGATCTGGAGAGACCAGGAACGTTCAGGGCTGCGGATTTTTGATTTACAAGAAAGAGAGAGAGGAAATCGCGTTTGGAGCGAAAGGGACCGGGCAGGATGACGAAAGGGATTGGAAAGGAGCGGGGGGGGGAGGGGCATCCTCTGAGATAAAATGTCTCTTGGAACTACGGCAGAGAGGGGAGTTGTGGCTTTGGACCACAACCAAGGGCCGCTCTGTAATGCCGCGGCAGGATTTGAAATGGACTGGTTGTAGAGACGGGGCTCCGTGTGTGTCCTCTGTGCAGGCGCGCGCACACATTTTTTTGTGGCACAGGCTTGAAAACCCTGTGTGTGTGTGTGAGTGAGTGCGCGTACGCGTACGCGCGCGCGCGCGCCTATGCCCTTGTATCAGTATGTAATTTTGGGAGCCTTCCTTCCTTCCTTCCTTCCTTCCTTGTCTCCTCCCTCCTTTCCTTCCTTCCTTCCTTCCTTCCTTGTCTCCCTCCCTCCTTTCCTTCCTTCCTTGTCTCCCTCCCTCCTTTCCTTCCTTCCTTCCTTCCTTCTTTCCTTGTCTCCCTCCCTCCTTTCCTTCCTTCCTTCCTTCCTCCTTTCCTTGTCTCCCTCCTTTCCTTCCTTCCTTCCTCCCTCCCTCCCTCCCTCCTTTCCTTCCTTGTCTCACTCCCTTCCTTCCTTCCTTTCTCCTCCCTTCCTTCCAACTTCCCTCCCTGCTCGCTCTCTCTCTCTCTCTCTCTCTCTCTCTCTCTCTCTCTCTTTTTTTTTTTTTCTTTCTTTCACGCGTGGGTCAGACTGCACCTATTGGGGTCAGCCTGGAGAAACTGGACATTGTGCCGGCCCCCCACCCCTCCCCTCCAAAAAAAAACCCCGAAGGAAGCCATCTTCATCTGGGGGATGGGGAGAGGGGGCTGCAGTGTGAGCTGGTATCGCGCGCACACTGCAGTGGCGTATGAGGAAGGTGTAATGTGTGATTGTCGCTGCATGGGATTAGCTGTGCTGCCCTCTGTGGGTGTGAGGAAGTGAGCCATCGCGAGTGTGTGTGTGTGTGTGTGTGTGTGTGCCGGCCGCGCGCGCGCGCGCGCGCAACAGAGAATGAGGCGGTGGGCGTGAAGGGATCTGTTGCCTATTTCGGGCGGCTGCAGCCTATTTGGGAGAGCGGGCTGCACCCGGGATCGTGTGGGGCGAGGGAGATCTCAAGGAAGGGACCTCTGGCAACTCCCCAACGGCTCGAAAGCCGAGCGCAATAGCCCCGGGTGGGGTTTGGGACGGTGCGTGGATTTCTGCAGGGCGCGCCAGGGTTGTGCCAAGGGGAGCGAGTGGTGGGTTGAAGTTGGCAATCGTCCTAGGCAAGCGCCCGCGTCTTTCTGCCTTAGGGTGGCAAGCAACTGCGGACTCTGGGTTGGGCATCCGGCGGCGTGTGTAAATGGAGCCTTAACTCAACCTGGTTCAGCCTTTCTCCTCTGTGGCGCCCTCCCCACTCTGAATGCGCGTCCCCTTGGCTCACCCGCACCTCCTGGACCCTTCTCTGCGTGTTCACAGCGGACCTTGATTTAATGTCCATACAATTAAGGCACGCGGTGAATGCCAAGAGATCGGTTCCCTTCACAGACCAGGTCAGCCCAGGGTGCCACCGCTTCCCTCCATCCCTTCCCTTCCCTTCCCTCTCTCTCTTTCTCTCCCCACTTCCCACCCAACGTGGAGAGGTGTTGACTTCCAAAACGAGAGCTTCTGCGTCCCCAGGGGATCTCTGCAAAAGCCAGAAAGGTGGAGGAGGAGGAGGAGAAGCTATCCATGGTCCATCACTACCAGTCCATCTCCCAGGGGTTGAGATGACCCCCTTGGAGAAAAGACAGCAGGGTTAAGATCCAAACTTGGTGAGGTTAACCTTGGTTTAATTCTGTCCTTTTTCGGGGCATTTGAGCAGACCTACCCATCTGATGGGTTTGCAGTTGAATGGCAAGTGCCAATCAGAAGCACGGTTGATTCAGGAACATAACCTCAAGTTAAGCCTACAGTTAACCTTGGTTTAATTCTGTCCTTTTTCGGGGCATTTGAGCAGACGTACCCATCTGATGGCAAGTCGCAATCAGAGGCACGGTTGATTCGGGGGGAAATATAACCTCAAATTAAGCCTATGTCATTTTGCAAGGTTGTCTTCCATAAGCCCGGCAATATATATTCCTACTCCTAGTTTCTTTTGAAATGAACTGTAATAGAGGTTTGAGGATGTCAACAGCATAGACCCATTTCACAGGCTGGCAATACTGAGGCCCATCCTGGCCTTTTCGCTGCAGATGGTTTCTTAACTACCGTGTTTCCCCGAAAATAAGACCCTGTCTTATATTTTTTTTGAACCCTGAAATCAGCGCTTGGCCTTATTTTCGGTGAGGTCCTATTATTTTGGGGCGCGTGGAGCAAGATGGGGCTCCTCTTGCCATCTTACCTGATTTCCAGCTCTATGTTTAAATATTTTTGAGAAGGGTTTATTTTAGGAGGAGGTTTATTTTAGCACATGCGCTCAAAAGCCTGATTGAGTTTATTATCAGGGGGTGTCTTATTTTCGGGGAAACAGGGTATATCACATTTTCATCAAACAGGGCATATTCTCACCGAATCAATACAATGTCCATTTGGAATAAATGTTTACCTCTAAATACGAGAAGGGTCCTCGGCTGTAATTTCTTAAAATATTAGTGGCTATTTTTCATACTTAAAAGCATCACCAATAAGACAACATTAACTTTTTGTTGTTATGATTATTCCACCAGAACTATTCCTGTCTAAACTGAAAATGACCAGGCAAATTTACATGACCTTATCTGTCATTATTATCATCATCACTTCTATTGCAATAATTTCTGTTTTATTTTAAGTCTAAATACAGTTGGATATAATGTCCATTTCCTTTTTTTTCCCCAGTGCATATTTTCCCGATAATGTTTTTTTAAAAAAAACATTAAATATACTATATCTAAATGATTGACTGTTTTAATGATTTTCTGTCGTTTCTCTGCAGGTGATTAAAATGGCTATACTGACATCTTGTTCTGGTGACTTGCAATTAAAATGTATTTTTATCCCATGTTCCTGGTAAACTGTATGCTTGCTTACCTACATATACAGTATATATATATGTATATGTATATGTATATGTATGTATATATGTATATGTATATGAATCTTAAGTTCCAGAGTTCGCAGTATGTCTGCTTCTTTTTTTACTAATATACCTGGAACTCGTATTTTTAGAATAGTTTGTTATATATATACACACGTATGTATGTATGTATGTATGTATATATATATGAACAACAACATAGTTATATGAAGAACAACATAGTTACGTAGGTAAAACCTGGCTAGATAGAAAAGCATATATATATATATATATATATATATATATATATATATATATATATGACTAGTACAGAATTCTGCATCAAATGCAATACGTTTTTTAATTAGGATGTAGCTGTGTGAACCGTAATCTTCAGCCTCTTAAGCACCCCAAAAATGCTGACTGTTGGAAGAACCCACATACGCATATCAACAAAGAGTAAAATCCATAAAAATCAAAACATGTCGGCGTTTTGGCTTACTTATCGGGTGGGTTGTTCATTGGTTGCCATTTTTATGTTAGGACTGACGGCAAAATTATTTTGTAGGTTGACTCTAGCGTAATATAGAAAAAAGTGAAATACAAAGATATATTCTATGCAACTCTCAATGTAAGATTTTCAGCAAAAACTATTCTCTTTCTCTCTCTCTCCCTCACTTCCTCCCTCCCTCTCTCTCTCTCATATATATATATATATATATATATATATATATATATATATATATATATCCTTTTGTGTACATATATTTAATTCACAGCAAGAGAATATCTTTGATCACTCCTGATATAAGCAGATTAATGTGTATAAATTTAAGAGTAAAGGCTCTATCTGTTGTATTGACAGTGGAGCTTCCTTTACCGTTGCATTAGTGTACATGTAGCAGCCACATGTTGGGGGGGAAATAATTCATTTGTCCAATTTTTTTTAAAAAACCCAAAGACTCACTCCTAATCGGAAACAATGCTAGAATAGACAGGCGTCAATTTAACAAAATACTTGAACAACATCGTTAGTCTTTGAAATTGGTAGGGTATTTCTTTTCCCCTCCTCCATGCAGGGTAAACATTTTCTTCCCCAAACGTTAAATGAAAATGTCAGAACAATTAATTTACATTAAGTCGTTATTCCGATTAAAAAGAACATAAAAGCCATCTGCCGCAGCTTGTAAGGTATCTGCGTCCAACAGCGCCATCTGCTGGCGAGGTGTCAGTAGGACAGATTGATATTTTTATTTTTATTTTTTTTGCATACTTAAAAATTGTCTGCATTGGCGTTTTTTGTTTTTTTTTTTTCCTCCCAGTTTTTAGTGTTTGTGAGGATCGGGAGATTGTGACACGGGTGTCTTGTCCTTCCAGAAAATAAAACCTTCTACAAAATGTAGGAGCCTGGTTTCTGTTTTTTCTGCTTTCCTCTTGGCTTGTTATTTATAAACTTTGTATAAATATTATATCTAACGGAATAAATATTGTAGTTTTTATAAAACCAAAGATTCTATGTCAATGCTTTTATATCTATGCTATGGTCCGGTTTAGCATCAATATAAGGATCGGAATTTACTCTCTCTCATTCCTTTAAATTTTTCTTACTGTACTTCAATTCGATCCATTATTTGTACAGGTAACTTTCGACTTACAGCCACAATGGAGCCCAAAATTTCTCTTGCTAAGAAGTGACAGTTGTTAAGTGAATTCTGCCCCATTGTACCACCTTTCTTGCCATCGTTGTTAAGTGAATCACTGCGGTTGTTACGTCAGTAACACAGTTGTTAAGTGAATCTGGCTTCCCCTGTTGACTTTGCTTGTCAGAAGGTCACAAAAGGGGATCGCATAACCCCCGGGACACTGCAACCGTCATAAATATGAATCCGTTGCCAAAGGTGTCTTAGATTTGATTATGTGACTGCAGGGATGAGGCAACGGTCGTAAGTGTGAAAAATGGCCATACGTCACTTGTTTCAGTGATGTAACTTCGAACTGTCACTAAATGGATCGTCGTAAGTCGAGGATTACCTGTACTGGATTTTGGTTTATCCGCCAGAGGACACGACGAATGTGATCCAGGTCGGTTTGACTATGAAGTGGCCATTGAGAGCTTCTATTTACATAGGTTTCCATTCATTTCAATAGGCTTTCTTCAATGGGATTATTTGTCACTGGTTAAATGTTCTCACTGTCTGGAAATTTATAGAATACAGAATAAAATATAGAATAAACCGAGTTGGAAGGGGCCTTGGAGCAGGGGTGAAATGCTCCCGGTTCGGACCGGATCGCTCGATCCGGTAGCGATGGCGGCGGGTGGTTCGGAGAACCGGTAGGAAAAATCCCTGCCCCCCCCCCAATGCCCAGCTGAGCCCACATGATCATCAGCGGCTTTTTTTTTTTACTTTTAAAAGCATTTTTTCTAATTTTTTCCTCTTCCAATGAAAAAATGCTTTTAAAAGTAAAAAAAAAAAACCTTAAACGTTGTTATTGCATGTTGTATGAAATGAGGTGTTGTACTAAGCCGTAATTTTCTCCCCTTTTTGGTATAGGATCATGTGTTTTATGCAAGTTTACCAATCATTTTCAGAGTTGGTTTGCAAAAATTACAATGACCACAAGATGGCAGCAGAGATGATAAAACCTGCAACTCTTTTCTGCCATCTAGTGGCCATGGAATTCTGCAGACCAGATCTGGTAGCTCTAGAGCAGGGGTCTCCAACCTTAAACACTCAAAGAGCCATTTGGACCCGTTTCCCACAGAAAAGAAAACATCGGGAACCACAAAATCTTTCCTGTGCCTGACTATTTCCAGAACTGGCATATTTATTTGTTTTAATTTGTAGTTGAATTAACCGTTCTGTTTTCTTCTGAAACTTTTCTTGGATTTATCTATGATTGGCCTACCGGGGGTCAAAAACCTCAATAAATCACATGCCAGCGGGTATCACACATTGGCGGTTGTAGCACATATTTTGAGGAACAGGGAGCCACAGCAGAGGGATGAAAGAGCCACATGCGGCTCCAGAGCCGCGGGTTGCTAACCCCTCCTCTAGAGCAAGGGCGAGCAACTATGGCTCTCTATATGACATGTGGACTTCAATTCCCAGAATTCCTGAGCCAGCCGCAGGTCGTAAAAGGGTCATAATTGCCCACCCCTGATCTAAATGAACCCATTCTACAAACTCAGCCAACATATATTCTATCTTAAAGCTGGATAGCATCACACCAAGGAAATTTCAGGATTTATGGTTCCTAGCACAATCCCTCAAAATATACCATCCAGCAATTTTATATTTTCTACTTCACTGATTTTCTGGTATTGGAAGTTGAAAGCCACAGGGTAAAAAATAAAAATCAAAATCAAAGGAGACTAGAAGTTTTGTCTTCCGAGCTTTCGGACTTGTGCATAAGATCTTAGATTGTTGGACGAGTAGGAACAAAAACAGCCAGGGAAGTGATTGAAAAAGGGGTGAAATTCACTTACCTTCCCTACTGGTTCACAAATGTGCGCACACTGCGTGCAGGCTCACTTCGCTCGCGGATACCATCATCTGTGCATCAGTGGTGGGTTTCAAAATTTTTTACTACCAGTTCTGTGGGTGTGGCTTGGTGGGCGTGGAATGGCTTGGTGGGTGTGGCTTGGTGGGCATGCCAGGGGAAGGATACTGTAAAATCTCCATTCCCTCCTCAATCCAGGGGAAGGTTACTACAAAACCCTCATTTCCTCCCGATCAGCTGGGACTCGGGAGACAGAAAATAGATGGGGGTGGGACCAGTCAGAGGTGGTAGTTACCGGTTCTCTGAACGACTCAAAATTTCCACTACCGGTTCTCCAGGACTGGTCAGAACCTGCTGAAACCCACCTCTGCTGTGCATGCACAAAGCCTTCTGCGCATGCGCAGAAGCTTAAAATGTTGCAAAAAAAGTGATGCCATGACGTCCATGCGGATAGCCGCTACCGGTTCACCCGAGCTAGATCGAACCGGCTGAATTTCACCCCTGGATTGAAGCCTGGGAAACAGGTCCCTCGTCATTCAACAGGAGTGCTGATTTACTCCCCAGCCTATCAAATACTTAGAAGGCGAGGGCTGAGCAGCACAAGGAAAGCCAGACATCAACACACCCCAATCAACACCTAAAAAGCCACTTAACAACAGGTACTATAAATACCAGGCGCAGAACAGCACACTCTGGTGAGAGAGAAGTTCCCTGAGGATGGGTTTCAGCGCAAATCCGAAAGCTCGGAAGACAAAACCTCTGGTCCCGGTGAGTGACCCAGATTGGATCCTGCAACATTATCCTGGGACATGTACATTCACCTTCATTCATAGGTTTAAGGTAAAGATAAAGGTTTCCCCATCCAGTCGTGTCTGATTCTAGGGCACAGTGCTCATCTCCAGAGATTCGGAGGATCCCGGACCTACGCACCTTCCGCCGCGCTCTCAAGACCTTCTTATTCCACCAGGCTGGCCTGGCCTAATTTTTCCCTCTTGCCTTTTAATTAATGAAAATTTTAAATTTGTTTTAAATTATTGGGGTGTTTTAATTTGGTTTACGGACAAACTGTTTAATTCGGTTTTATTCTGTTTTTAAATTTTGTGTTTGGTGTTTTACCTCATGGCTGTTCACCGCCCTGAGTCCTTCGGGAGCAGGGCGGAATATAAATTAAATAAAATAGAAATAAAATAAAATAAATCTCCATTTTTTGGCCAAGGGAGTCAGCGTTGTCTGAAGACATTTTCTGTGGTCATGTGGCCAGCATGGCTACACACCAAACAGGCACGGAACGCTGTTACCTTCTGACCAAAGTGGTACCTATTTATCTACTTGCATTTGCATCAGTGGTGGATTGCTCCCGGTTCTGTCCGGTTCTATAGAACCAGTAGTAAAACCGGCGGGAGGCTCCGCCCACCTGCCACGACGTCATCATGGGTGATCTGCGCATGCGCAGAAGCATACGTTCACGAGTGAAGCAAGTGTGCATGCACACTCCCGCTGCAAATTGGTAATAAAGGTAAGTAGAACCCACCCCGATTTGCATGCTGTTGAACTGCTTGGTGGGCAGGAGCTCGCCCATTTGCACGGTGCTTGGGTCTCGAACTTCCCAGCTGACAACCTCGGTGTCTTTAACTGCTGAACCATCACAGCATCTCAGACAAGTTTAGCGGTTACAAAATAAAAAGAAATATGGAAGATCCTTCAATGGAAACCAGGTAATGGTGATTGAAAGGGTGGGGAGAATGCTGAAACCTGGGGGACACTCAAGAGGAATGAAACACATTAGCCATTATCGCACCTAAGAGACACCTAAGGTAGCTACTTCATTAACTCAGTTTTTGAGGTCATGCAACCACACTGAACCATAATCTATTATTTATTTTATTAGTCATATTTCTATGCCGCCCACTCTCCGAGGACTCTTGGCGGCTTACCGCCAAAGACAGTATACTAAATAGCATATTGCCCCCTAATAATCTGAGTCTTCATTTTACCCACCTCGGAAGGATGGAAGGCTGAGTCAACCTTGAGCCGGTGAGATTTGATCCGCTGATCTGCTGAACTAGCAGTCAGCTGAAGTAGCTGCAGTACAGCACTCTAACCACTGTGCCACCTCGGCTCTTTGTTAATCTAACTCAATAGACTACCTTGGTACCAAAAATGATGAGTACCAAACATTTTTCCCCACAAGAAATAATTTAGTGAGTCCCAAGGCAGCTGACGCCGGCAAATTCTAGTTTGTGCATCGAGTACCTAACAAATAGCAATAGCGCTTACACTTATATATTGTGTTAGGATTCTATATGGTATATATAATGTTAGAACCAGTTGTCCAGGCAATATATATATACTGTAACTTTAAACTGTAAATGTTACGTTCTTGCTGAGTCATGCTGTAATGGGATAATGACTAGTTAGGAGTATATTTAAACAAAGTATTGTAACCTGGTCTGTTGGGAACTGCTGCTGCTATGAACTGCTATTGTGACTGAACTGCTATGAGCTGCTAATGTGAAGGAGTTGCTATCTGTTGATGGATCTGCTACCATCGTGGTTTGCTAACCAGAGTGAGTTGTTTGGACTGATTTACTGGACTGATTTATTGGTGAAGACTTGGGATTTGTTTATGACTACGCTACTGCTTTTTCCTACGATAAAGTACACTTTTGCTAAACCAGTTTTCTTATTCATTGCTCTCAACGTTTCCTTGTGCAGTTACTCTGCTGGTTGGTAAAACAACATCAATATCCTTAACATGGGTTATGGGCCCAGAGCCAACCATAACTAACAAGGATTGTTAAAAGCTAAACTGAGAGTTAATGTGAATAGTACAAACTGTGTTTGTGATAAACAATCCAAGTGAAGATGGCTCTGAAACAGGCAGCAAATTTTGCCATGATAACCCGGCTGGATGGAACAAACTATGTATCCTGGTCTACAAAATGTAGTTTACTTCTGCGTAGAGAAGGACTTTGGGACATAGTTAATAATCCACCGGATGTAACAGCATGGAATCCTGATGATGAAAAAGATGCGAAGAAGATAACCAAGTTTAACAGAGACAATGAACGAGCTCTTTGCATTATTGGACTAACACTGGGTGACCAGCAGCTTGTCCATATTCGTGGCGAAGAGTCTGCTGCTAGGTGTTGGACCAAGTTGAAGAGACTATATGTTCGAGACACTGTGGGTGCTCATATTTATCTCACACGAAGATTGTTTAAACAACATCTTCTTAAGGGTGGAGATATGATGGCTCATTTGGAATCCATGACCAGAATTTTCCAGGAGCTACATGAAAAGGAACTGATTTTCTCAGAACTACAACAAGTTTATATAATTCTTTCTTCATTAGACTATAGTTATGATGACTATGTTTCTTCGTTAGAGTTTTTGTCCAGAGATGACCTGACATTGGCTGGCATAACCGGTAGGTTATTGGAAGAATCCAAAAGAAGACAAGAAAGGGATCAGTTGAGAGTGCATCAACCAAAAGAAGAAAAAATGTACTCAACTGCCTATGTTGTAAAACGTTGTTTTGCTTGTGGGGCTAAAGGGCATATAGCTAAGTATTGTAAAAATAAGAAAATGCCTGTTAGGGACAATATTAGACCCAAGAAGGGTTGTAATTTAGCTATATCAAATTCAACTACTGATGTTAACCAGGATTGCTGGGTTGTTGACAGTGGTGCTTCTCAATCTATTTCTAGAAACAGAAATTTTTTTGTTAAAATGGAGAAGAGTAACCAGCATGTAAAACTTGCAAATGGTTGGAAAGTTAAGGCAGCAGGAGAGGGTGTTGCTCGTTGGTCATTTAGCAATGATCCATTGCCTATGTTATATATTCCTGGGTTAAAATTTAATTTATTATCTGTTAAATCATTACTGAAATTTACAGCTCTCTCTAAGCAGTTTACAGAGTCAGCATCTTGCCCCCAACAATCTGGCTCCTCATTTTATCGACCTCGGAAGGATGGAAGGCTGAGTCAACCTTGAGCCTAGTGAGATTTGAACTACCAAATTGCAGGCAGCCGGCAGTCAGCAGAAGTAGCCTGCAGTACTGCAGTCTAACCACTGCGCCACCGCGGCTCAAATGAAAAATTTTCACACCAAAATGCGTTGCGTTCCAAATTCGATGAATTTCAAAGCAGTTGAGTACTGAGGTTCCATTGTACAGGTAGTCCTCGATTTACGACCACAGCTGAGCCCAAAATAGATGTTGCTAAGTGAGAAATTTGTTAAGTGAGTTTCTCTTGCCATGCTTGCTAAGTGGATCACTGCGGTTGTTAAAAGAGCAACAACGTTGTTAAGTGAATCCAGCTTTCCCCATCGACTCTGCTTGTCGGACGGTCACAGAAGGTCACGGATCACATGACCCCCCTAGACATTACAACCGTCATAAATATGAACCAACTGTCAAGCCTCTAAATCGCATGATCGTGGGATGCTGCAACTGTTGTAAGTATGAAACAATAGTCGTGAGTCACTTTTCCAGGGCCGTCGTAACTTTGAACGGTCACTAAATGAACTGTTGTAAGTCGAGGACTACCTGTATAGCAAGACAGTATCTGTTCCAAGCATCAAACAATCCAGGCATAGGAACACACCTGTTGATTTTTCAGCTGAACATGAAGCAGTATGAGTGTTCCAGTCCAGAATTTCCAACATCAAAGGGATTGCAACCAATCTTATTATGAAACCAACATATTTGGGTTGGGGGGGGACCCAATGCTTTTCCCACACTGCTTGTTGTGGAATAAAATGGAATAAAATGCCTTCATCCAGTTATCTTTAGAAATCCTTGCCACGAAGCAGTTATTGTTCTTTACATTAGAGAAATCTAGAGTGGAAAAGGCCCAGGGGCGGGTTCTAAATTTTTTTACTACCAGTTCTGTGGGCGTGGCTTATTTTGTGGGCGTGACTTGATGGTCATGTGACAATTCTTTAGGATTTAGCAGAGGTCCTGGTCTACCAGGCTTTTAACTGCTTGCAGAGCTGCAACGATCTACCCATTTATTTTTTCAGGCACTGGTCTACCCATTTATATTTTTAGGCACTGATCTACTCATGTATTTTTGCAGGCATTGATCTACTCATGTATTTTTGCGGGCACTGGTCTACTCATTTGTTTTCTTTTACCATTGATCAGCTGTAGGGCGGCCCTTTGAAGCCCCATGGCAAGAATTTAAACAGTTTTTTTTCCCTCTAGCCATCAGCTGGGACTCAGGAGGCAGCAATAGATTGGGGGTGGGGCCAAATAAAAAGTAAGAATAACGTGGGAGGTGGGGGGGTGGAGGGGGCGGGAGAGCAGAACTGGTTCAGTGACATCATATCATCACTGCTACTGGCTCTGGAGAACTGAGCCGAACCGGGAGGAACCCACCACTGGAAAGGCCTTATTATTCTGTTATTACCCATTTCCCCAAAAATAAGACCCAACCGGAAAATAAGTCCTAGCATGGTTTTTCAGGATGCTCGCAATATAAGCCCTATGCCCCAAAATAAACCCCACTTAAGATTGTCAGCCAGACAGTTGCATTTAGTACCGTATTCCCCGCAAAATAAGACCTAGCCAGAAAATAAGCCCTAATGCATCTTTTGGAGCAAAAATTAATATAAGACCTGGTCTTATTTTCGGGGAAACACGGCATTATAATATAGCCAACAATGTGAAGTCACAGCTGCCAGCTCTTTAACAGGTGATGGCCTTCATATGTATCAAGCTCTTCCCAAGAACCTAAGATGTCGCAATGCCTCGCAATTTATGACCACCATAGAGCCCAAGATTTCTGTTGCTAAGCAAGACAGTTGTTAAGGTGAATTTTGCCCCCTTCATAACCTTTCTTTGCCACAGTCGTTAAGTGAATCCCTGCAGTTCTGAACACGGTTGATAAGTGAATCTGGCTTCCCCATTGACTTGGCTTGTCAGAAGGTCGCAAAAGGGGAACCAACGTGACCCCGGGACACTGCAACCGTCATAAATATGAGTCAGTTGCCAAGCGTCTGAAACTGTTGTAAATTGAGGACTACCTGTATGTGACGATCCAAGCAGTTGTTATCGGTTGTCACACAATCAATCATGTCAATCACAGCTCAGTCAACGTCTGGATATTATTGACCTCCTCCAGGGATCCCTCTGGGTCAACAACTTCCATTTCTTTTGAAAAGATTCAGTGTGTGTTTGTTTGTTTGTTTACTTGTACTCCAAATATTTATTATTTTTACAGATAACTCAGCAAATACATCCATGTTCCTCCTCCTATTTTCCCCATGACAACATTCATATGAGGTGGGTTGAACTGAGTCCAAGGTCACCCAGTTGGTTTTCATGCCTGATGCCCAACTAGAAATCACTGCCTCCTGGTGATTGGCCAAAAGTCACCCAGCCAGCTTTCATGCCTAAGGCGGGACTAGAACTCACCGTCTCCTGGTGATTGGCC
>WNWU01000033.1:4676875-4713985 GCA_012654045.1 Ptyas mucosa | reverse complement strand
CTCCTTCTCCTTCTCCTTCTCCTTCTCCTTCTCCTTCTCCTTCTCCTCCTCTTCCTCCTCCTCTTACTTACTCCTCCCTCTCTGTCCCCATCTCCTTTTCTCCTCCTCCTTCTCCTCCTTCTATTACTTGTACTCCTCCTCCTCCCTTTCTGTCCCCAGACTTCAGAGGATAATTAGAACTGCAGAAAAAGCCATGGCTACCAACCTGCCTTCCATGGAGGACCTGAATACTGCACGAGTCAAAAAGAGGGCTGTGAAAATATTTACAGACCTTTCGCATCCTGGACATAAACTGTTTCAACTCCTACCGTCAAAATGACGCTATAGAGCTCTGCACACCAGAACAACTAGACACACCGACAGTTTTTTCCCTGAACGCCATCACTCTGCTAAACAAATAATTCCCTCAACACTGTCAAACTATTTACCAAATCTGCACTACTGTTAATCTTCTCATCGTTCCCATCACCCATCTCCTCCCACTTATGACAGTATGACTGTAACTTTGTTGCTGGTATCCTTACGATTTATATTGATATTGTTTCCTGATTGCTTATTTGTACCCTATGACTATCATTAAGTGTTGTACCTTATGATTCTTGATGAACGTATCTTTTCTTTTATGTACACTGAGAGTCTATGCACCAAAGACAAATGCCTTGTGTGTCCAATCACACTTGGCCAATAAAAAAATCTATTCTATTCTATTCTATTCTATTCTATTCTATTCTATTCTATTCTATTCTATTCTATTCTATTCTATTCTATTCTATTCTATTCTCTCCTCCTCCTCCTCCTCCTCCCTCTTCCAATTCTATTATTCTAAGTGCTTTCTCCCTCTCTGTTCCCAGCTTCCTTTCTCCTCCTTCTCCTCCTCCTCCTCCTCTTGACTGTCATAGTTGTCATCTTGACATTTTTTTGTCTGGGGACCCTCTTGTTGGTTCCATCATCCGAGCAGATAAGAACAATGCTACAGATTCCCCAGAAGCCAGACTTCTCTTGATTAAATTGTTCAGGTGAACTTTGCAAAGTCTTAGATACAAATGAAAATGAATAGGCATAAAACAAAATCCCGAGCGTTTTTAGTGCTTTCAGGGAATAAAAATCTATATATTGATGGGATGGTGTTGAGCTGAACAGCTGGCATGCAGGATGAAGAAATGAGCAAGGAACTCATCAAAATGTGACAGAATGGTGCAAAATGGAGGAACTGCAGGTTTTTAGAAATTAATGCAGGGACTAAACTGGAATTTATTGGCAGGGGAACGCTTAATATTTTGTTCTCTTACGGACCATTTTCAAATTAAGCTTTCTGCCACTGAGTTCAGCAAGGGATATGGTGGTAACACAGGGGTGTCGTTATTAACAGAATGGCTCCAAATTTGCTTCACTTTTTCAGTTTTTGAGATTTTTAAAAACAAAATGGACCCTGAAAAGAAAGAAAAACTAGGATCATTCTGCTGTGATTCAGTACTCTTTGATGGAACTTCTGTATAGGCAATCCTCGATTTACGGCCACAAGTTTCTGTTGCTAAGTGAGATATTTGCTAAGTGAGTTTTGCCCTATTTTATGACATTTATTGCCACAGTTGTTTTGTGAGTGGTGCAGTGGCATAGAGGTGGAGTTCTCACCTCTCAATCAGGAGTGTGAGTTCGATCCTAGGTAGAGGAAGATCAGGGGTGAAATCCAGCAGGTTCTGGCGAACCGGTAGCGGAAATTTTGAGCAGTTCGGAGAACTGGCAAATATCACCTCTGGCTGGCCCCAGAGTGGGGTGGGAATGGAGTTTTTGCAATATCCTTCCCCCAGGAGTGGGGAGGGAATGGGGATTTTGCAGTATCCTTCCCCTGGAGTGGGTGGGAATGAAGATTTTGCAGTATCCTTCCCCTGCCACGCCCACCAAGCTACAATATGCCCACCAAGCCACGCCCACAGAACCGGTAGTAAAAAAATTTGGATTTCACCACTGAGGCAGATATTTCTCTCTCGGCACAGTGAGTAAATATCTACTGTGAACTCTGCATTGGCAACAGGAAGGGCGTCCAGCCAGTAAACACTCTGCTCCATTCAGTTGCCCTGACTCCACCCCGATGCAAGGGATTACGGGGTCATTAAAAGACAAAAAAATTGCCATAGTCGTTCAGTAAATCACTGCAGCTGTTAAGTTAGTAACACAGTTGTTAAGTGAAACTGGCTTTCCTGTTGACTTTGCTTATCAGAAAGTCACAAAAGGGGATCACATGACCCCGGGAGACTGCAGCCGTCACAAAGATGAACCAATTGTCAAGCATCTGAATTTTGATCATTTGACCATGGACATGCTGCACGGATCAGAAGTTTAAAAAACAGCCATGTTAGAAATTCTATTTATATATAGCACCACAGAGCAAACAAAGAATACAGTCACCATGTGCTTTACTGCTCATCTGTTTAATTTTAACAGGAAACTCAACTTAGAACAAAAGAGCATAGAGTATATACCATAGATGCAAACTTGTAAACGCTGCCATCTACTGGCAGAATACTGAATACTACTGTAGTTGTTGCATAGAAATACATTCCAACAATGAATTCCGACAAGTCACTTTTTTCTGTGCCATTGTAACTTCGAACTTGTCCTTGACTTTTCGGCTTTTGGTGAAATCGCATCCAGAGCAAACCATTGTTTTGCTTAACAACCGTGGTGTTCGCTTCATGACCATGGATTCACTTAACAACCACAGGGATTTGTTTAATGACCACCGCAAAAAAGTAATAAAATTGGTCACATGACCCACCTGTTTTACAAATGCAACTTATGGCCATAAGTTAGTAACACCCTTAAGAAAGAAAAAAAAGAGACAGATTGAAGGAAGTCAATTAAAACTATAAAGTTATGGTTGCTACTCTGTGCAACTCTAGTCTGACATCCAAATTAGAAAGAGTTATTAAAAAGCCTATTTACATTTTAATGCATTGCTGAATTCAGCATAACCAGGAGGTACAAAGTACAGACCTAACTTTATCACCCTGGTTATTCCTAAATATCTTTGTTTAAGAACTCCATGGTTGATAAATGTTTGTCTGCTTTCTATTCCAGATATAGCTGGTGTTTCGCTATTATATGTGAAGACTTAATCTGGAAAGAACATTTTGACTAGAAAAAGTTTATATTCTAATTACTTGCTTTAGATGTTCATTACTCATTATCATCCTTTTTCCCAGCAGAGATTGACTAAATTTCCCTTAGGATCTTATTATAAATAAATGTTTCAATTTATCACTCGTGAAATGTTTCACGAATTGCACTCTCAGTTCACCCGGTATATTTTATATGACCTCTTTTATACCACCAAACATGTTTTCTTTGCCGTTAATATAGAAGCAGCTTCTTGAAACACATAGATTTGAGGTCTGTGAAACTCCAGGGCTTGTGAACTTGGAAATGTCTGATGTAGAGGTTTTTTTTCAGAAATAATTCCTGTACCTGTATTTGCATATAGAGCAGGGATAGCATAAATCCAAAAACAGGTTTATACGAATCAGATTAAATCCAATACACAGTGGGATTGTCGTATTTCTATCAAATCTCTGCTTTTTCACTTTTAAAAATTGCTGCAGAAACCTCTTCGTATGCTGTTATGTCCTTTTTACTTAACAATCTCTGTGCCAGTGGTGAAATTCAATTTTTTTTTTACTACCGGTTCTGTGGGCGTGGCTTGGTGGGCGTGGCAGGGGAAGGATACTGCAAAATCTCCATTCCTTCCCCACTCCAGGGGAAGGATATTGCAAAATCTCCATTTCCACCCCACTCTGGGGCCAGCCAGAGGTGGTATTTGCCGGTTCGCCGAACTACTCAAAATTTCCGCTACCAGTTCTCCAGAACCTGTCAAAACCTGCTGAATTTCACCCCTGCTCTGCGCACATTTTGTATCAACTCTTAAATAAATGTAGATTTGCCTATAATATTCCCTACTCCAGCTAGCCCTCAACCACAATTGAGCCTAAAATTTCTGTTGTTAAGTGAGACATTTGTGAAGTGAGCTTTGTCCCATTTTACAACCTTATTTGCCACAGTTGTTAAGTGAATCACTGCAGGTGCTTCAGTTAGTAACACAGTTTTTAAGTGAATCTGGCTTCCCCGTTGACTTTGCATGTCAGAAAGTCATAAAAGGGGATCACACGGCCCCGAGACACTGCAACCATCGTAAGTATGAGTCAGTTGCCAAACATCTGAATTTTGATCACGTGACCATGGGGATGTTACAACGGTCATAAGTGTGAAAAACGGTCATAAGTTTTTAGTGCTGTTGTAACTCTGAATGGTCACTAAACAAATTGTTGTAAGTCAAGGACTACCTGTCATCATCATCTTCTTTTAATGACCTCATAATCCCTTGCGGGGTGAAGTCTGGGCAACTGAATGGAGGTAGCAGAGTGTTTACTGGCCGGATGCCCTTCCTGTCGCCAATGCAGAGTTTTGTTTAGCAGATAACAGTATTCTCATTGTTCCCAGAGAGAGAAATATCTGCCTCTACCTAGGATCGAACTCACAGCCTCCTGATTGTGAGGCGAGAGCTCCACCTCTAGGCCACAGCACCACTCCTGGTTAAAGACTACCTGTATATTATTAACATTTTTTATAGCACTCTTAGCTCTAATATATGGGAATCTCCCTCCCACCCCAACTTTTTCAAACCTGCTTTCCCAACTGATTGCGCTTTTGTGTTATTTATTATGATTTATTTTATTTATTAAATTTAAATGCTGGCCATCCTACTGTCAATCAACTTTGGGACATCGTAAAACAGCATTATAAAACAATTTAGAACCCGAAATGGTTTCTGTATCAACCTTTGAAAGTGAGAATGGCGCCCTCTAGAGGTGGATCCCAGCATTGCACTGCGCAAAAGCTTAAAATAGATTTCTCCTTCATGTCAACGGAAGGTTGGCCCACCTGACTCAAATTTCATCCAAGCTTTGTTGTTCCAATCCAGAAAATCATCTCAAGAATGTATGTGAGAAGATGAAGACAGATTCTAAGAGAGTCCCAAAGGTGTTTTTTTTTTCAAATGGCAACTGGGCTTCCTTGTTTTTTTTCTTTGAAAATGTTTAGTTTCTTATCCAAAAAGCTCCTTCAGTTCTAACTAACTGGTGAGGAATGAAAGGATTTATATCAGAGGTGGGCTGCTGCTGGTTCGGACCGGTTTGCCTGAACCGATTGTTCCAATTCTGCGTGGTTCAGAGAACTAGAAAATTGGACCACTGGCTGACCCCATCCCTGCCCATTTTTTGGGCCGTTTTTGGCCATTTTCCAGGCTCTTTCCAGGCCATTTTTCAGTCCAAAAATGTCCGAAAAACACCCTGAAAATGCCCTGAAAAAATGCCCTGAAAACACCCAAAAACAGGCTGTTTTCCGGGCTGTTTTCCGGCTGTTTTCCCAGCCAAAATCGGCCCAAAAAACAGCCTGAAAACAAATTGTGAGTTATTAAACACAGCGTTAACTGAGTCTGCAAGAGAAGCGGTACGTACTAAGCTAAAGCAAAGTACATTTCATTTTGTAGCAGTGAAATGAACACAAGGAATGTAATCCTTGATGGGAGCAAGGGAGCAAATATATACTGTATCAAGGACTCCCCGTTGGGAATTTGATTTCCTTTTCTAAGACGATTTAATGGCTTACTTTCACATTGCCTATGTCAACATGTCACACAACCCTGTACTTATTTTGGGTGATCTGTATCAAAGGGGACTTCCTGGATCACAGAAAGGAGTGTGAGACCTGCGGAATTGGCTCAACGGAGACGTTTCCTCCACAATTGAAGTCTGTCCTCTCAAGCTCCCATCTAAACATGCACATTAAACGGTAAAGGTTCCCCTCGCACATATGTGCTAGTCGTTCCTGAATCTAGGGGGCGGGGGTCATCTCCGTTTCAAAGCCAAAGAGGCAGCGTTGTCCGAAGACGTCTCCGTGGTCATGTGGCCGGCAGGACTCAACACCAAAGGCGCACCAAACGCTGTTACCTTCCCACCAAAAGTGGTCCCCGTTTTTCTACTTGCATTTTTTTTTACATGCTTTCGAACTGCTAGGTTGGCAGAAGCTGGGACAAGTAACGGGAGCTCGCCCCGTTACGCGGCACTAGGGATTTGAACCGCTGAACTGCCGACCTTTTGATCAACAAGCTCAGTGTCTTAGCCACTGAGCCACCACGTCCCTTAAAAATGCACATTAGGGTGGGCCAATTGAAAGCGGCTCATGGTCCCGAAGATGCTTTTTCAAAAGGCAACTGGACTTTTGTTTTTTTTCCTTGAAGATGTTTCGCTTCTCATCCAAGAAGCTGACGAAGCTTCTTGGGTGAGAAGCAAAAATGTCTCCATGGAAAAACCAAGTCCAGCTGCCTTTTGAAAAAGCACCTTTGGGACCATGAGTCCCCTTCAATCGGCCCACCCCAATGTGCAGCTTTAGATGGGAGCTTGAGAGGACAGAATTCTATATACGAGATCGCCTTCTGCCACTGATAGCCTCCCACCGGCCAATACGCTCCCACAGAGAGGGCCTCGTCAGGGTGCCGTCGGCCAAACAATGTCGACTGGTGACACCCAAGGGGAGAGCCTTCTCTGTGGGGGCACCAGCCCTCTGGAATGAGCCACCCCAGATGTGCGTATGATCCCCGACCTGTGTACCTTTCGCCGCGCCCTTAAGACTCTTTTATCCCAGCAAGCCGGGCTGGCCTAATAGGAAGTTTTAAATTGGGTGTTTGTTAGTTTTTTATTTCGTGGGCCAAATTTTATATATTTGTTTTTAAATTGTTCTTAAATTTTGTGATTTATATGTGTTTTAATATGGCAGTACACCGCCCTGAGTCCTTTGGGAGAAGGGTGGTATAGAAGTTCAATAAACTCTAAAACTAAATCTAAAAATCTAAGTGTGGAGGAAACCATGACTGAAAATCTCCATAAACAATTGGGGCTGATAAGTAATGCGTGAGAGATCTTTTGAGATTGTGTGATTTACTCCACAAAGCAGAAAGGTTAAATTGTTGGCTGGCCCCGCCCCTTCCAGCCGTCCCCACATGCCCCATTTTGGCTCCCAGGAGGCTTCCTAGGCCCCGTTTTCACTCCTAAGAGGCTTCAGGGAGGCCTCCTAAATCCAAAATGGGATGCAGGTGGATGCGGTGCAGCCCGCTGCAGCCCATTTTTGCTCCCAGGGCGGTGCAGGGAAGCCTACTAGGCCCAAAATGGGACGCGGGAGATGGGGCGGGCAGCACATCCCCTCCGCGTCCCGTTTTTGCTCCCAGACGGGTGCAGGAGGCCGAGTGTTGCCTGCCATGCCCACCATGGCCAAGCCCACCTACTCGGTCATTAGGGCAGAGAACCCGTTGTTAAATTATTTGAATCCAGGGGTGAAATCTAAAATTTGTTACTACCGGTTCTGTGGGCGTGGCTTGGTGGGGGGGGGGTAATGTGACTGGGTGGGCATGGCCAATTTTTTTTTTTACTTTTAAAACCATTTTTTACATGTAAAACCATGTAAAAAAATGCTTTCAAAAGGCTCTAATGATCCCAGCTGAGTTGCCTGATCGGCGGCTCTGATCGGCGGCTCTGATGATCGCGCGGCTCAGCTGAGCATGGGGGATGGGGGCAGGGATTTTTGCTACCGGTTCTCCGAACTGCCCGCCGCCATCGCTACCTACTCGCCCGAGCCGGTCCGAACCGGGAGCATTTCATCCCTGTTTGAATCCCACCACTGGTTTGATTTCTGAGGTGAACAATTCCACACTGAAGATTTCTGGAAAGGTTGTGGGGAAATTGTTTTGTCTCATTTCTCTACAGCACACCTCGGCATTCGACAATCCCTGGGCCACATCTGGCTCCTATCCGGCCTGTGCACATTGATTTTATGCTACCCCCCCCCCCCCAATTTACGTATGTCTGGGCGTACATGTCTATGAACTTTTTTTAAAAAAAAAATTTATTTATATTTATATGCTGCCCTTCTCCGGAGACTCAGGGCGGCTTACAATGCGTTAAGCAATAGCCTTCATACTTTCGTATATTTTATACAAAGTCGGCTTATTGCCCCCACAAACCGGGTCCTCATTTTACCCACCTTAGAAAGGATGGAAGGCTGAGTCAACCTTGAGCCTGGTGAGATTAGAACTCGCAGTAATTGCAGGCAGCTGGATGTTAAATGCTGCCTTAGTAGGAGGCATTAGCCTGCTACGCCACTCAGGCTCCTACTTTCATCCAATTCTATTGGTTCAGCCCTCTACAACAATCCCAGTTTCTCATGTGGTCCCTTGGGGAAATTAATGGCCCGTCCTCCATCCACAGCTATTATCTGGGTACTGATATTAATTGAATTCTTTAGGCTGTGGAGTTTTGCTTCCACGGACCAGTTTTGAAAAGGATCAGTTGAGTATTAAAAGTGAGGCAGAACAGGGTCCTGGGATTATGTCAGGCGTCGGGGGGTTGAGAAATGACGATTTCGCTCAATAAAAGAGAGTATTTGCAGCTCCGGGTTGAACGGTGGGGGTCCCTGGTGCTCTCGGAGCTTCGTTGTTTTCTTGCAGGCATTTCGTTACCCAAATTAGATGACAACATCCGTGCTAGTGACAATTTCTAGATGATTTCTCTATGCGCACACACACACACGCGCACAAAATCCACGTATTAAATAAAAAAAAAAAATCATTTCTAAACTGGTAAAGAGAAATCACCTACACCTGGACGGCAAACAGCACTCATTAATGACGATTCACTTAACCACCATCTTGCATAGCAACAAGGAATTCTAATTGCGGTTCTAAGTCAACTGTACCCTTGTGTAGCCTTCGTTGATTCAATCAATCAATCGGCCAGAGTAGAGCTGGAAGGGACCTCGGAGGTCTTCTAGTCCAGCCCCCTGCTCAAGCAGGAGACCCCACACCATTTCGGACAAGTGACTGTCCAGTCTCTTCTTAAACACATCCATTGATGGAAGCACCCACAACATCTGAAGGCAAGCTGTTCCATTGGTTAATTGCCCTCAGTTAGGAAGTTTCTCAATTCCAGGCT
The DNA here is from genome assembly GCA_012654045.1 of Ptyas mucosa. Classification (NCBI taxonomy): domain Eukaryota; kingdom Metazoa; phylum Chordata; class Lepidosauria; order Squamata; family Colubridae; genus Ptyas; species Ptyas mucosa. The sequence continues at coordinate 4,704,950 of WNWU01000033.1, read as the reverse complement.
GCTTCTCTCCTTGATTAGTTTCCATCCATTGGTTCTTGTCCGGCCTTCAGGTGCTTTGGAAAATAAGTTGACCCCCTCTTCTTTGTGGAAGACCGCTATCATTCCCCACCCTCCCCCCAGTCCTTCTTTTCTCTAGACTAGCCAAACCCAAACCCTGCAACCGTTCCTCATATGTTTTAGTCTCCAGGTCTCTAATCATCTTAGTTGCTCTTCTTTGCACTTTTTCCAAAGTCTCGACATCTTTTTTTGTAATGTGGTGACCAAAACTGGATGCAGTATTCCAGGCGTGGCCTTACTAAGGCTTTATAAAGCGGTATTAATACTTCATGTGATTTTGATTCTATATGCCTGTTTATAAAACCAGGGATTGCATTAGCTTTTTTGGCTGCCGCCGCACACTGGTGGCTCATGTTTAAGTCATAAATATTCGTTACAATTCTAATATTTCCATACGTTTGCCCAAAGAATATATAAGTATATTGGAGGTGGTGATAGTTTTGAGAGCTGTATGCAACCAAATTTCATTTTAATGTATGCCAATTAGTGTACATTCAAAGTGAAAATTAAGTTATTCTAAGTTCTAAGAATGTCCCGAAAGCAAATCCACTTTGAATATACACTAACATGGGGGAACATACTACAAATCCTAAACAAGCTTTATGTGTGATAGGTCGGCTGACCATCAGTTCAGGTCAAACTTGATGTCAAAGACCAGCATAAAAAAAAGCAATTAACAAACTGAATTGACCGCCATATTTTTCCTCCTTTCCCCCATTCCTGATAGGCACAATGTGAATTGATGGAGGCAAGTTTAGCTATTTGATGAACAGAATGATAAGAGAGAATATAAATGCCTGAACGGGTAGTACTTGACTTACGATCACGATTGAGCCCAAAATTTCTATTGCTAAGTGAGAATTTGAGTTTTGCGACATTTTACAACTTATCTTGTCACAGTTGTTAAGCGAATCACTGCAGCTGATAAGTTAGCAACCTGACTGTTAAGTGAATCTGGCTTCCCCACTGACTTTGTCAGAAGGTCGCAAAAGGTGATCGCATGACCTTGGGACACAGCAACGGTCATAAATACAAACCCAAGCATCTGAATTTTGATGACATGATTACAGGGATGCTGCAAAGGTCATTAACTGTGAAAAACTTACAAGAGTTATAAAAGGAAGTCCGGATTTTGCGCCACGAGGCAGATGATTACCCGACACCCTTCATCTTATTCATGTGTGCCCTCTTTTCTCAGAGCAGGATACCTAGGAGAGCATAACCAAACCAAGTTTTGAGTTCTAGAAGCCGTCTACCGTACTACCAGCCTTAAGGTGAAGGTCTCTACCATCTTTTTAACCCATCTTAGTGAAGAAGGGAAGTGCTGCGAAGAACTGGCAGGATCCTGAAGGCTAAATAAAGGGAGAGGGGAGAAATGAAAGAACGTCACACTTGCTAAGTAGGTATTATTTATTAAGGCTTGTATTCTCCTAGAGGAAAAAGTTAATCTGATGCTGTTCCATTACTCCTTACATCAGAAGTAACAGACAAAGCTATATTTTCTAAATACAAGTCTAAATGATACAGCTTAAAACTTTCATTTAAATTGGAGGTCCTCTTGCGTAAATATTGTTTTTCAGAAGATATCTGCTTTCTAATATAAGTAAAAGATCCTCTACAATTAAACACGTGCAGATTCAATGTGCTAGAGCAACAGGCATGAGCACCAAGAATTCATGCTAAATTTTTTTGAAAACTCCGGTTGGTGGCCACTTCTTCCGACAGCTTCCTCATTCCACAAAAACATGACAGAAGATTCATTTCTTAAAAGTTGTTTTTTTTACTCATCCAACAGAAAAAATAGGCACACGCACACACAATCAATTTTAAACATCTGAAGCATAATCCATCGTATGAGTCTGAACTAAGATTCAAGATTAAAGCTCACCATTATTAGTATAAAATCTTAAGTGACTTCCTCGAGGGGGTGAGTGGGGGAAAAAAAGGGGGTGGCATATTAAAAGTAATGAATTTAATAATATTAAAAAGCAGGGGGGAAATTAAAAGCCACATTTTGCCCAAGCCCCTGCAATGTCGAACACATATTTAAATGATTAAAAGCTACAGATAAAGCAAAAAATTATGGTAGGAAACTTGTCAGCTTTTTCTTGCAAGATATGATACAACGTAGATGTTCACTAATGTTCACCAATTATAGACAAAATAATTTAAGACGTAAAGTACAATCCATGAGGAATATTTCTCATGCAATATCCACAAAAAAATAACTGCAAATGATGAAAATGTACAATTGTGTTTGTGTGAAATCCCATTTATACTTCTTGCATGCGAAATTACCCCAGTGAATTACGCCTTTTTGATTTTTTGTAAGGAAGGCAGAAGTATACTTTCAAAAAATTTTCAAAAATAATGAACGTGACAGATAAAGTTGAACTTCATAAAATAACCTGAGCTTGCTAAATTAAATGTCAATATTTTTGACACAGGTTATTTCTCAAAAAACAAAAATAAAAAACAAACTGGTATTTTTGTTTCTACTTGCCAGAAGAATCAAACTGACTGTGGGAATGGCGAGACAAGGGGATCTGTGGTACATAAATATAAAAGCAATGACTTTTCAGATTAGAAACATAATTTGTGCCGCAATTAAAGGTCTTTGGGAAAAGGCTAATATTTTCAAAATCTTCAATTGTAGATGAACTTGTTTAACCAACTTTAAAAAAATAATAAAAAAACAAGAAACATCTTTATTAATGGATTCTACAGCATTTTACATAGAAAAGATTACAACTTAATGCATATTCAGCTGGGCAAACAAAAACAAAATAAAACCCAACCCCTCCCACTACAGTGTACTTAAAAGATGCAAGATTTGAATTTCCCCTGCAAAAAAGATATTGGAGCTGAAAGCTTTATAATCTCCTGATGCCAGAATACACAGCACCAAGGCATTTTTAAAAAAAGATTCAATTTTTCATAATCAAATTTAATATCAGTTCTAGTATATATATATATATATGTATATATATATAGCAAACCATATATGCTTATTCTTATTGTTTATTTTGATTCTGACGTTCCTGCAAAGAGAAAAACAGGAAATTAGAATGTGAAAACCCAATAAAAACTCTTTTTACCCGTCTTAAATTTTTTTACAAGCCGCCGCGTCACCCTAAAACAATGGGACACCCAATCTTTTAAAATTTCTATTTTGTTGCATGTACACTGTGGCCTGCATAAGATGTAACAAGATTTTCTTATAATAAAACACAAGGAAACTGCTTTCATGCCATGCTATATATTTTAAACATACCACAATATAGCTTTTCGTGATAATTTTAACTCCTAAAGCTAAACTAGGATACCTAAAGGCAGTGTTTTCTGTAAAATTAAGAAATACTCCAAATATAGAGAAGCACATTTCTTTGTAAATTACAAGTTAACACCTTAAAACCAGGCTTAAAGGAGTATGCTTTGCAGTTTCTAGAACTCTATGGAAAGTGACTCTACTGATGGAAAGTGATGTAATCCGTGGTACAGTTAACTTTGTCTTTGCTGGGGGGGTGTTCACAGCACGCCAGAAAATAGATATGAATGGATTATATAATGCGAAAACATTTCAAGAGTGTGCAGAAGGAACTTTAATCTTCAATATAGCCTTCTTCTCATCAGAAATAGGTATCATCAAGTACCGTACTAAGTCTCAGCACAGACCCACAAGCCTGTTACTTTAAGGGCAGAAAAACATTTTATGATTTGGCCCAAGGGTGCTTTTTCAAAAGGCAACTTTTGTTTTTTCTTGAAGATGTTTCGCTTCTCATCCAAGAAGCTTCTTCAATTCTCTGTTCAGTTCAACTAAGAAGCTTCTTGGATGAGAAGCGAAACATCTTCAAGACAAAAACAAGAAAGTCCAGTTGCCTTTTGAAAAAGCACTTTTGGGACAACCATGACCTGGATGACTGAGAATCTCCATAGACATTTGTTGTTTGAGATTTTTTTTTCTGTGAAAGCTTTCTGAATCACAATTTTAAAAATGGTAGCTCCAATATCCTAGACAAGTGATGGCTTCTGTTTGGATATGAACTTCAACAAGATGGAATAGCATCTACTTCCCATTTAACATCCTCTCATTCCTATTAATTTCATGTTTTTAAAGGGCTTAGATTAATAAATAGTTTGGTTCCTCAACTCCATTTTTTAAATGTTTAAAGGCCTTAAAACCTTTGTGAGCAAAAACCCTTTGGCTGATCAACAGGATAAAAAATATATATCCTAAACAAGGTAAATCATGCAAATATTTTGAATACTTTAGACCTGCATGTCTTCAAGGATAGTCTCAGCCATTTGCAGGTTCTGCATCACTTCTGAAACTGAACAGGATCTTAAAAACAGGGAAATGTAGTACTCGAAACATGTAATCTTCCAAGATTGCTCAGGCTGATGACCACTCCTTAGAAACAAAACTACTGCAGCCCACACACTTGACTGCCTAAAGCATGTTCGTGCTAAAAAAAAAACTGCATGGAAGCTTTTACATTACAGTAACTCCAAAGCCACAATCCATGGTGGTCTTTTAAGGTGAAAGAAGCAGAAAATGCTATCCAGAAGGCAAGTTTAATTTGCACCAAGAAACCTGCTTCTTTTCCCCCCTGTAGGTATCAGTTATATGCACTAATTTATGTGTCAGCCTAAATCTAATTGCTCTGTTGTGTTTCGTAAATCATTGGCAAATATTTGATAGTGGTGTAGTTAAAATAACATTTTTGCAAAATAAATAATGCCATTTAAATACAATAACCTGTCACGTCGTTATTGCAATGCAAGGTGAGATCATTTTGTTCTGTGCTTCAGTGTAAACAATTTAAGCTGGTGCAAGCATACTGAAATGCTACAAGCAAATATTCAGTTGAAGACGTTCTGTTCCGTTCCTAAGGGGATTTGTGAAGTAAAGGTACCACCTGAAGTTTCAACTAAGCTTACAAAAAGGAGAGAAATACTCCGGTCTTATTTATCTAAAGCTCACTAACTAACAAGTCATCTTCAACTGGACTCCATTCCTGATGGCGTATACTGCCATATTTCTGCCACTTTCTCAGAGTGATATGAAAACTACAGATAGTCCTTGATTTCACCAAAGTTCATTTGGTGACCATTCAAAGTTACAATAGCAATAAAAAAATGTGATTTATGACTGTTTTACACACGACCGTTGCAGGATCCCCATGGTTACACGATCAAAATTTGGAGGCTCGACCACTGGTTCAAATTTATGATGGTTGCAGGGTCCAGGGGTCTACATGATCCCTTTGTACGACCTCCTGACAAGCAAAGTCAATGGGGAAGCCAGATTCACTTAACTACCATGTTACTAACTTAACAGCCGCAGTGATTCACTTAAAAACCGTGGCAAGAAAGGTTGTAAAATAGGGCAAAACCCAACCACTATCTCGCTTAGCAACATAAATTTTGGGCTCAACTGTGGTCGTAAGTCAAGGAGTATCTGTAGTTTGCCTTTGCTTTTTATCTATATTTACCAGTCAGCATACACCCCCAACTTTCCAGTTAATGTCGTATTCGAATAGAAAGCTAAGTCAGCCATACTTGATTAGATGCTGCAATCTACCTGGGCAACCTGTAGACCAAAGAGCTCTTAAAACCAGTAACTATAAGCCTGACACCAGTGGAAAACCTGCAGCTGAGATACAATATAATGCAGTAGAACCACCCATTGTAACAGCAGCTGATAAAAAGAAATTAATTCTGTAAGCCTAATAGGCACCTAAATGCGGCTGTTTAATATAAATATACAGAAACATTCCCCAGATCTCATTTTTAACAACAAACTTAATGTTACAGTAACTCTAGTTTTACTCACACTTCTGACTTTTGTGCTTATTTTACCCTCCATTTTTATTTTATGCCAAGTTCCTGAGAAAACTCTTGAGTTCTATCATATTGTGGATTTGCAATTTTTTTTTTTAATAAGGATAAATTCTTACGTTGCAGCATTTTGGAGAAACTAAAGAGTCTATGCTTCTATTTTGTGCTATGGCTTAGTTGTTAATGCCCTTAAGAGATATCTGATAAATCTCATTTACAGGTGAATTTTATAGTCTTTATAGTCTTTTCCTTTTAAAACCTTACGGTTCTTTTGGTTTTGGTTAAATCTATCATTGCCATAATGCTTGAGCATGTATTATCATATTGTATTAATAATGTTACAATCAATCAATTTTATACATATGAAAATAGCTCCTGTAGTTGAGAAGTACACTAATATTTTTTTTTCTAAGTATGAGTGTTGTACAAAATTTCAAATTCAAAATACTTCATGTCAAGGTTGAATCAATTGTTCTGTGTTTGAAACAGGCTTGCTCAATAATTCTGAAAGCATAATGAGCTTGAAACACCTCAAAAAAAGGTTGAAACAGACCACTTTGAACATCAAATAATTGCATTTAGACAAAATGTGGCATTCTGGATTTGTAAGGTTTTGCATGCCTGTGCTAAGGAGATACCAACATCCAATTTGTGTAAAAGGCTCTCATTTCCACATGGATACTTTTTAAGCCCTTCCTTCAAGTAGCAGCCAGAATATCCCACATAAGGAACAAAAAAACCTGCCAATCGTGGGTTTCTTTTATAGACGTCTCTTTAAAGCAGAAACACATCTTGCTTGTGCATGGTTGAGCGATTTATATTTCACTTACAGGTAGGCCTCGACTTATAACCGTTCGTTTAGTGACTGCTCTAAGTGACAATGGCACTGAAAAAAAGCAAATTATGACCATTGTTCACACTTACGACCGTTGCAGCATCCCCATGATCAAAATTCAGTCTCTTGGCAACTGACTCCTATTTATGACGGTTGCGGTGTCATGTGATCTCCTTTTGTGACCTTCCGACAAGCAAAATCAATGGAGAAGCCAGATTAATTTAACACCCACGTTGCTAATTTAACAACTGCAGTGATTCACTTTAACAACTGCAACAAGAAAGGTCGTAAGATGGGGCAAAACTCAGTAAACAAATGTCTTACTTAGCCAGAGTTTTGGGCTCGGTTGTGGTCGTAAGTCGAGGACTACCTGTATATTCCAAGCCCTGTACCAGCCTACATCCATTACAGCACTGAAAACTAAGCCATATTTAACAAAGCAGACACATCTCAACTTTTTGGCCTATTACAATGAAGCAGGTTTAAAAAAAAAGAAAGCTGTTGGGTTGAAGCCGTGTGGGTTAAATCTGAAGAACGCGTAATATCTATCTTCGAAATAAGTTGTTTTTTTTCCTTTTTAAAAAAAAACACAGTCCCTTTGCAAACTCAACTCCCATTCACCTCCAGGGTGGAATTCTTCCCCCAACTGAATTAAAATGTTCTTAAAGCCAGTTTACCTTTCGTACCACTTCTTCCTCCTCCTGGCGCTTTTCGTAATGGGAAAAGTCATCGAAGATGGAGGTCGTGTGCTTGTACATAGCAATAATTTTAAGCACTTGCTTCGCTTTTTCTAAGGGCACCTCCTGAGTGTCACGGGAGTTTGTCACTGGCTTGTTGTCATTGTTCTCCAGCCTGATGTGTCGAAGCTGGTTGTTGGGAACATCTTTCACAAAGATCCACTTGACGTCAAACTTCCCCTTCCATTTGTCCTGGGACCACACGCCGGCACTGGTGCCGTAGTCCACCGACGACTTCATTTCTGCCACGCCACAAAAATGTCCACTGCCGTTGACGCTGAAGAGTAAATAGACCGGGCCTTTACTATTCATAGAGCGGAAGGCGCTGTCCAAACGTTTGTTGCCGTGTTCTGTGCTACACCAAATGGAGTATTTGATGGAACGATGGATATCGTCCTCGGAGTAACTCTTGATGATGAACACGCGTCCATTTTTGAGGTTCCACTCAAAATCCTTGGGGTTGTAACTGTGGGCGGCTTTCAGTTTTTCGAGAACGGGGTGGGACTCGCCGCCGCCGCCTCCTCCGCCGGGGATGGTGTTCGTTGGGGTATTCCCAGGCGGGTTGCTTTCATTACCGGTTCCTACGCTTTGGCCAAAAGCTGCATTGCGGTTGCGAGGTGCCACCCATCGGTTTTGAGGGGGCGGCGGCTGAGGGTTCTGGTAGGGCAGCTGGGTCAGCGGGGGTGGCTGGGTGGGAATTGGCTGAATGATCTGCGGCTGTGGGATGGACTGAGGAGAAGGGATCGGTTGTTGAGGAGTTGGGATTTTGGGCATTGGGCCTTTATTATCCCAAGTACCTATGTCCATGTTATGTTTGATAGGCGGCGGAGGCAAAGCCCCTCCTATTACAGGCCCACTTTTCGCTTTCATTTTGGGCTGGGGTTTCGCAGGTTTGCTAGCAATAGCAGCCCAAGAGGTTGGCTTCGATACCGGCAGGTTGAGGTTTGATCCGCCGTTGCCAGACAACGCATTCGCCATCCCGGCACTGTTTACCACCGAGCCTACGGTTTTCACGGCGGAAGCCGTGACGTCCCCGCCGATCTTCAGTCCAACCATTCCCTGTTCGATGCTATTCATCCCGGGCGCTTTATTCAAAGTATCGTTATGAAATCCCGTTTGCCCGTCCACAATTGTACCCCCAAGGGAGCTGGGTGGGTAACTGTAGCTGCTTCCGTAAGCCGAGTTCTGGGTCTGCTGCCCCTGAGAGCCGCTCGTTCCCCATGCTGAGAAAGGAGGGTTTTCGGGGAAAAAATTAAACCGGTGTGGATAAATGTTGTTGCCCAATCCGCCAGGCTGTCCAAACACAGCATCGTGCATGAAGTGGTGATCCCCGTTACTCAGCTGTCCATAGGTTGTAAGGTATGGGATAGGAGGGTCTCCTCCGGTTGACCAGGGAGCTTCACTCAGTGAGTAGGGAAAGCTAATAGAAGGTGGATAATAACTGGACAAGTAGGGATCGGTCATTGATGGATAGCTGTTGCTCTGTTAAAATGAAAAAGACGCAATTTCAGATTCAGTTGTTTACGTTATTTAAACTAGAAAAATATTCAGGAAAGTTCAAATCCACTCGACAATATAAAGGACGGTGAGGTTTTTGGATTCTCTCCGAGCTTGGTGGTTTTCTTGCGGACGTTTCATTACCAAACTAGGTAACATTATCAGTGCTAGAAGTTTTCACTGATGATGTTACCTAGTTTGGTAACGAAAGCACCACGTTCAGAGAGCATCAAGGATCCTACTATTCAACCCTGAGTTACAAATATTCTCTTTTATTGATATAAGACTGTAAATGCCTTAAACCTGAAAACATGTCTCTTGCTTCTTTAACACTTTCAAAATTAAGGCAGGACAATTCTTTCACATGATTTCTCACCGACTGCTTCAAGGATTAATCACAAGACACAGAGCAATTTGAGTAGACATGTTTTGTTCGAAAATCTGCAGTTTGGATAAGTGAGAAGTTATTTTTAAACTTCTTTCACAGTACACTAATATTATGTTAGAACTAAATTAATCTGACTGCTTTTGAACTGTTCTCAAACAATATAACATTATGCAGTTATATTAAATCTTAGTAAAATCAAATATTTGTAGATTCTTTGACTAAAGCATGTACTGATTTGAAACAAAGTGGATTCCTCTGTGCAAATTATGCATTTCAAAAAAAAAAAAAACCCTGAAGACTAAATGCGGACTCCAGAGTGTGTTCTCATCTACCCCAATTAAAGAATATAATAAAACGTCCACATTTGATTCATTAATCTGTCATGTTACTTATTTTCCCAAAACCACACAAATTCTGGCTTTTTAAAATCATTGTTACAGTCTCTTTGTTTCATGTTTTGTTTGCTCACATAATCATTAATTTTCTTTGCATTCCACACTCATTCTTGATTCAACTTACCTATTTAAAATCCCACAGCTTATCTGTCCATTTTGCTAGCTATTTTTGAAACCGTCCTTCTACTTAGTGATTCCAGTTCAGTTTGCCTCTAGCCTGATCCCAGCAGCGTCATTCTTTCTCCTCAATATTTTCTGCAAATCTACCTTCTTTGCAAGCTACATTGGCTCATTTTCTGGCAATGCTCATCGAACTCTCACATTGCTTTTAAACTCTGCACCACATGAATCAGGAGTCTTCATCTATCATCTAGCCAGTGCTATCTTCACTCAATCTCTCCGAAAGCTTATCTCTTCTGTTTACCTTTTTCTACAGCTTGAAATGCTCCCTGGTACAATGCCCTGTATATGCTTTAAAGCAGAGTTCCCCAATGTTTCCGGCAGGATGGGGGATGGTTCCGTGCAAGTGGTTGGCAAGCCCGTGTGCAACTTCATTTGCGCATGCGGCATGCATATGCGCCTGCTCACACAAAAGGAACATGTGCATGCTGCTCGTGCAAATGAGGATGTGTGCATGCGTGTGTGCTCAGCCGCTGTTTCTATGGCCTGGTTGCAAACCCCTCACAGCCCACTAGTGGGCCACGGACCACAGATTGGGGGACCCCTGCTTTAGTGGATTGGCCTAACCTTCAAGGTAGACCCGAGCAGTCCATGAAATGGGAAATTTATCCTGTGAGCGGATGCTGCTCTATCACTATTGACTACACATTAGTCTTTCAGAAGACTAGTATATCCTTTGAATTGGCATACACACTCAAAACTTTCAAAATTATTTGAGTGACGTTAATCCATTCTGTGAAACTGAAGCCCATTTTAGTCAACTATTGACTATGGCAAATATAGAAGCCAGCCATAAGACAAGATGCACAGTAAAAATACAGAGTTCTTATCAATAAGAAGAACCTATCGCATCTGGCAGAAGAGGGATGCTATGGGTGCCATCTGCCAAAGAGCTACATTTGGTGGAACCCAAGAGGTGGGCCTTTTCTGCAGTGGTGCCCACCTAATGGAACATCATGGCCATAAACCTGGTTGTGTCATCAGGCCTGGGGCCTCAAGGGACTGGTGAGGTGCTGAGTGACTCCATTGTTGTTAATATCTGGTGCTCTTTTTTTTTTGCCTTTCCATAACAAATTTTTAATTCTGTGTATTTGTGCCACTGTTTTACGGTTTTTATTGTCAAGTTTTTCATGAGTTGGGTGGCCATATAAATACGATCAATAAGTAAGCCAATAAAATTTGAAATAGGAAGTCCTAAAGCTGGATTACACAGTAGAAAGATACTACATAATTTAATAAAAACTGGAAATATCAATTTAAGCCCGATTCAGTCAATTTAATTACCATTTAATATTCTAAAATGGTAACAGTTTCAACTTTAACCCACAAGAAAAATAGCTTTACTTTGGAAATGAGTACTGTAGAAAGAAGTCATAATATTCAGGGCTAATGTGGATTTACTTAAGCCAAGTACTATTATTATAAATTCAATGAGAATAATATGTTTTCAACAAGAATAAAATGAATTGTAAGTGGCCTTTGATTATGTCTGTGCTAGAAAAAAAAATCCTTTTAAACAAATTTCACTGCTTCCAACTGACGTATGTTTAAAATCCCTTTTAAAAAAATCAAATCACTTTTCAAGCATATAGACTAACCTGATTTGACTGTCCAGAAAGATAAGGCTCAAAATCATTGTCATGCACTGTATCCTTCTGATGAAGAGAACCATTTTGCACTGAAACAAAAGAGCTGTAATTATAACACGCACACTTTGAAGTTTCAATAAAGATCTGTTTTCTAAAGCACAACAGTATACACAAATAGAACTGTGTTTATTCTACAGCATTATCTATTTAGAGAAGGGGAAAAGGTCAGATTTCAACATGAAAAACACTGCCACATGCCCTCAAGATACCATTGTTCCTTATAAAAACTATCTAAATGACAGTTACTGAATACAACACAAACAGGTTTTTCAACAACCAGCAACAGAGTTTTGTTAAAATCAAGAGTAAGACTCACATAATGAATTAAAATGTATTTGTCCAGGAAAGGAAAGCTGGAGCATTTAGTGTAAGCCAAAGCTCAGAGGCCTCCAAGTCAGCTAGCATGCCAGAAAAAAGATCAATAACATGCTGAATGAATGGCCCTCATAAAGCTCAACCCTTGAAGGTACAGACATGGATTCTGTACAGCACTTGTTAGTGGCAAGTTAGATTGATCTAAATAAACATACCTCTTTTAGATGATATGCACATCGCTAATAGTATTTAGTAACTTATAGGAGTTTTTGCAATCTTTTGAATTTCACTCCAATAAGCTTTTTACATGTCCCTCAATATGATCAATCGTTAGCAGTTTTAAACAAAGCACAAGTTGCCACATCCTCTTGCCAATCCTGGATTACATTTGGTCATAACAAATAATGAAGACAAATGCTAGACATCTTCTAAGCTAAGGCATGCTCTTATTTCACCCAAGACCCCAATGTGATTTTTTAAAACTTTGATTTCATCTTTTAATTTAAATTGGTTGTTTTAATGGTTTTTATGTGTTTTTACTGCTTTATTATGAATGCCACCCAGTGTCATCATGTGAGACGGGCAGTTATAGGAACGCAATTAAATAGATTTACGTATGTACAGAAACATATACAGAAATTCCATAGTCAATGATACAGAAAGTGCTAATCGGGAAAAGAAAAATTGACGGCCATTAATAGAAATGCACATGTACACTGCAATCATCAGAAAAATATTATATATATATATTATATTGATCAACATTTACATATAGGTGGTCCTTAACTTATAACCATTCATTTAGTGACTACTGAAAATGACTTATGTTCATTTTCACACTTACAACTGTTGCAGCATCCCTGTGGTTACTTGATCAAAATTCATATTTATGACCGTTCCAGTGTCCTAGGATCATGCAATCCCCTTTTGCAACTTTCTGATAAGCAGAGTCAATGGGGAAGCCAGATTCACTTAACAACTGTGTTATTAACTTCACAACTGCAGTTACTCACTTAACAACTTTGGCAAGAAAGCTCATAAAATGGGGCAAACTCACTGTCTTGCTTATCAACAGAAATTGTTGGCTCAATTGTTACGTGGAGGACTATTACCTTTATATATATTGTGTCCAGTTGAGTTTATTGTGCTAATTAAACTTTAGCTTATGGAGTTTAATTCGCTCTAGTGCTATTGCACTGAGGAATAATTTGATTTTAATTGTATATGTTATTTCATTTTGCATATGTAGTTTATACTGCATACTGTTAAAGAAAAGCTTAGTTAACAATATGAAATAAACAATTAAACTATGCTATAAACCAGGGATGGGTTCTACTTACCTTTACTACCGATTTGCAATGGAAGCGTGTGTGCACGCTTCTGTATAAGCTTCTGCGCATGCGCAGATTGTTAATTATGACATCCAGGCGGGTGGGTGGAGCCTCCCGCTTTTACTACCGGTTCGCAAGAACCAGACAGAACCGGGAGAAACCCACCACTGCTATAAGCACAACCACCAGATGCTTTACTTTTTTATACGTACACATATACAGGTAATCCTTGATTTATAACAGTTAGTTTAGTGAGTTAGAAGTTACAATGGCAATGAAAAAATTGACTTATGACTGTTTTTCATACTTATAACCACTGCAGTATCCCTGTAGTCATGTGATCGAAATCCGGATGCTTGGCAACCAACCCACATTTATGACTGTTGCAGTGTCCTGGTGTCGTGTGATCACCTTTTGTGACCTTCGACAAGCAAAGTCAATGGGGAAGCCAGATTCGCTTAACAACCGCATTACTAACTGAACAGCTGCAGTGATTCACTTAATAACTGTGGCAAGAATGGTTGTAAAATGAGGCAAGACTCACTTAACAACTGTTTCGCTTAGCAATAGAAATGTTGGGCTCAATTGTGGTTGTAAGTCAAGGACTGCCTGTATATGTACATGCTACATATACGAGGTTAAAAAATTTTTGAAAAATTAAAATTCCATGTTATCTATCAATGTAAACATATTGTAGAATCTCTTTCATAATGAGGAGCATTTCTTTGAACATGTCAATGTTATCTTACATTTGCATTTTGATGCTAAAATGTCAGGACTAGTTTGCTATTACTAATAAGATGTGCTAATTATATTCAAATTCACAGCAGGTTGAACAGGATTGGTGATTTTGCCATTGATCTACTATCTTTCAGGAACTCCCCCATCAAATATTGCTATTTCGGATATAATCTCTACATCTTGCACTCCCAAATATGTTCAACTTTTTGGAAGAAGTGCTCCAAAAATAGCTTCAGTGGAAAAAGAGGGATGATGTGTCAAGTCTCATGATTTATAATCTCATAATGTTCCAATGACAGAAGAAGGAGTTGTACTTGCAGTACAAAATTATTACCATCTTAGAAATTTATTATTTTTTACTTTTGATTTTTCTTAAAGGGAAGAAAAACCACTCAAAGAGAATGTTCTGACTTTTAAAAAGTAAAAGGGTATGAGAAACAAGTGCCTGCAGAGAACATTGTTTTAATTATTTTGAAGATTTAAGTTTGTTATAACTTGCTTTGTCAGGTTTTTATTCTGGAAAGTATAGATATTATTGTTTAAGATTTTTAGATAAATATCCAATGAGCTGCATAGACATTTATAGGACTGAATTTATCAGAATAAACCTCACTGAGAGTGATAAAGAAATAACAAAACAGAAGCTTTTCGTTTTTTAATGAATCACAAGCAAACATTTGCATGAATACATTCATATAAATCTGCTATCAGAAGAACTATCTAAGATTAGAACTTTTCTTACCTTTATTATCCTGACCTTTCGCTCTCTGTCATGCCATAGCACAGGGTACAATAAAAGAGACAAAACAAATATCTGTCATTTGTTGAGACCTCAGAATAAAGCAAACTATCATCTATTGAAAATGTGTAACAGCGATTCAATATTGCATTATATATTTCAAGACAGATGAGTCTGTTTAGATATTTAAAACTAGGTAATTCTCAACCACAAGATTTTCTCTGGGTTCAATTTTACTTTCTACAAGTTTTGTCTTTGGTTAAATATAGCATGATTTCAAAAATATTTGCATTTATTAAATCCACTTACAAATCGTTAATATGGTATCATGGCCTTTCAGGAGATTGGAAACAAACAATAGCCACATGTTAATAATATAATGCAATAATGAATATTAAGGATTCAGTATTTTTCTTAAAGAGGAAATAAAAGGGATGGAGGATAAGAAATTCAGAGTTACAGACTACAGAGAAATATTGCTATGCAGTATATTTTTAATCTGAAGTGCCCCCCAAATCTGTTTTGCGTCTGAAGTGGGCATTGCCTACCACTCTGAAGTGTTTTGAGCACAAAATATTTTTAACAACAGTTGTTTTGACCATGAAATACTTTCAAAAGGGTTCGAATTCAAAACTTTTCACAAACCTTTAATATGTAATTTAGTTATCAGATAAACATATAAAAGAAAAAGGAAAGGTTTCTTGGAGGAAGGTTAGAAAAGGCAGCAAACCCTCCAAGCCTCAAAATATTATCCAATGTGCAAGAAGTTGAATTTCAACAGGAATATGCACATAGACATATATATTTGTTCTCCCAGTGTATAACAAGAAAAGGGGGAGGGGTGGAAACAAAAATGAAATGGCAGCATGTAAAGAACCAAGAAATGATTGAGAAACAAACTTAAGTACCACCTATGTTGCCTTAGGCAAGTCATTATGTCTGAGACTCAGATCCCTTAACATGTGAATTATACTATTCATTTTACAGTACCAGTAAAATTACAAGAAATAATATTAAACTATTTAAATACTACTAAGCAATTATAAGGGCAAAGATATACTTTTGCAGTCATGAGCAATAGTGCTTTTTTTGGAAAAAAAAATCTTCTTGGGATACAAAATTAGATGGGAATATTTATTCCCATCTAAAAGCCAAACTCCTAGAATGACTGATCTTTTAAAACTGAAAGTGGGAGGGCCTGGGTCTATGAAGACTGAAACAGCTGACACAAGAAGGAAGATTATAGAAAAATTATTAAAACGTCTGCTTAAGGATTGATGCTCAAACAGAAACATGAAGGAGCTTCACTGACATCAAGTATACTAAAGAAAATAAAAGTAGGGCCTAGAAGAGAAACAGGAAGCTTGAAGCTAGCAAGAACATTCCTACGGAAATAGTAGCTTAAAGCTGCTCAGGATACAGAAACTTAATATCCAGAGGAATCTGGTCTTCAGTAACTATCTAAAAATGGCTTTGGGTGGCTTGCTCGGACCTAACCCAAGAGTCCAAATTCAGATCCGCCATCCAAGGTGCTGTTGAAAGATGTGCCTGATCAGGGTTTTTCTCTTGGACTCAGAGCTCAGGAGGAGGGGTTGTCCCCTCTTTTTACATTCTGACATTAAGCCACTCCAAGCCACCAGGCCCAGTCCTCCAAAGCAGTCCTGAAAAAAAAGGGGGGGGAGAGGAAGCCGAGCAGTCCAAAATCGAAGGTAGGGCCAGGTAATCTTTTAGGGGCCAAGGAGGCTCTTAACAAAGGCCTGAAGGAAGGGAGAGAGGGCGTGAGGGAGGGAGGAAGGAAGGGACAGAAGAAAGAGAGAGAAGGAGGAAGGAAGGAAAGAAAGGAAGAGAGGGAGGGGAGAGAAGAAAGGGAAAGAGGGAGGAAGAAAGGGAGGAAGAGAGGGAGGGAGGGAGGGAAGAAAGGGAGAGAAGGAAGGAAAGGATGGAAGAGAGGGAGGTATGGAAGGAGAGAAGGAAGGAAGGGAAGAGAAGAGAAGGAAAGGAAGAGAAAGAAGACGGGAAAGCCAGAGCCATTCGCCCAAAGAGCAGAGAAGAAAAGGGGCTTTCTCCTTCCTTTGAACCTCGCTGGCTGGGCTGCTTCTCCCCCACCCCCAAACGGGTTTGGACTACATCTCCCATCGTGCTCCCTGGCGAAGCCTGGCTTCGATCAAGGCAGGCGGGAGAAAGGAAGCAGAGCGCATTCCCCACATCCATGAAAGAAAAAAAAAAGCGCGTTATGCCCGAGGAAGGATTGGTCGAGAGCCAAGGGAAGGCAGAGCTGCTGGAGACGAGTTTAAAGAGGGGGGGGAGAGAAAGGAAGGAAAGAAGGGGCGCTGCAAAGAAGGGAAAAAAAGAGGGATGCGGCTGGGCCTTCCTCCTCCCCCATCGACTTACCTGGGGGTCAACGCTAGTGGCAGACATCTCTCATGCGCCCTGAAATAAAGGGGAGGGGGGGTTGGGAGGGGGAAAGGGAAGAGGAGTGGAGGGGCGGGGCCACGCCAGGCACGAGCGCGCGCTCTTTCCCTCCCTCTTCTGCTCCTGTAAATCCCCCCCCAAAGAAGGGGGCCTATGCGCACGCGCGGGGGCGCGTGGGAAGGCGGGGGGGAGTGAGAGAGGGGAGCGGGAGCGTTAGGTCAAGGGAAGGAGGGGGGGGAAAGAGGGCCGCGCGCACGCGCGCTGGCTCGTCCGTGCGCGCGCTCGTTTCTTCCCTCACATCCTTCGCCTCCACACACCCACACACACACACAAACACACACAAGGAGATAGGAAGGGGGTGGGAGGAGAAAAGAGAAAAGGCCAGCCGCTGCTGCTGTTGCGCGCTCGCCGGTCCTTCCTCTCGCTTTCCCCGGCTCTTAGCCTCGAGACTTCTCTATCCTGGCCGCCGCCTACTCCTCCCTCGCCTTTCCTTGAAAAAAAAAACCGGAGAGGCCGGAAGGCAAAGGAGACTCCCAGGCAGCCGGAGGAGCCTTCGAACTCCAATGGCGGCGGAGACCGGGCTCCGGTGACGTCAACGCCTCGGCTGCGCGGAGCATGCCGGGAAGGGGAGGGGGGGAAAAAAAAGCAAAGGGCCACCGCGCGCTCGCCGACGATGAGGGGATGGGGGGGGCAGAGGAAGGCATCACCTGCCGGGCATGCGCAGGAGCGAGACGGCCGTTAGGCCGAGCGGTCTCTAACGCAAGGCCCGCCTTTGGTCTGCCCAGTTTTTAAGTTCCCGCCCAATCCTCCGTGGAGGTCGGGTGATTGGCAGGCCGGCGGGTGGGATCAGGAAGGAATCGGCGCCAATCGGAATGACAGAAAAAGCTGAGGGGGATATCATGGCCGATCTCTCGCTCCCAAAATAACATTCCCCCCCCCTCCACCCCAGTGTCTAACCGCCACACTCATTTTGAGGACGGGCGTGGGGAATGGGCGCTTTTCCCCGTGAGGCTGCTTCGTTTTTGATAGTCGCGTGGAAGGTAGAAGTTCAACAGGTGTGGCCTGTTGACATGTGGCCAAATGCTACCTGTTGAACTTTGGTGCCTCAAATAGTCCGGAGGAGCGAGGAAAAAAAGGTTGCCTTTTTTTCTGGCCTTTATTAAGCAGGACCAGGCGATGGTTGAATTCACACAAAGAGCACAAACCATGGTTTGTAACTCTGGATTAATTATAACTGTCTGGTTTGGTTCTGCAACCCAACAAGACAGACAGAGACTTCAGAGGATAATTAGAACTGCAGAAAAAACAATGGCTACCAACCTGCCTTCCATGGAGGACCTGTATACTGCACAAGTCAAAAAGAGGGCTGTGAAAATATTTACAGATCTCTCACATCCTGGACATAAACTGTTTCAACTCCTACCCTCAAAACAACCGCACACCAGAACAACTAGACACAAGAACAGTTTTGCCCTGAATGCCATCACTCTGCTAAACAAATAATCCCCTCAACACTGTCAAACTATTTACTAAGTCTGCACTAATATTATTCTTCCCATCCTTCCCACCCCCCCATCTTCTCCCACTTATGACTGTAACTTTGTTGCTGGTATCTTTACTATTTATATTGATATTGTTTTCTAGTATGATTTGATTGCTTATTTGTACCCTATGACTCTCATTAAGTATTGTACCTAATGATTCTAGATGAATGTATCTTGTTTTTTTATGTACACTAAAGAGCATATGCACCAAAGACAAATTCCTTGTGTGTCCATCACACTTGGCCAATAAAACATTCTATTCTATTCTATTCTATTCTATTCTATTCTATTCTATTCTATTCTATTCTATTCTTGGGATCATGTAACATTCTCTTCTGAAGAACATCAATGAGTTTCTCTGATGAACATAATTTTGTTTTGCATCCCATTGAGTATCGTAAGCAGGACAGTACATTGCAGTGGTGAAATCCAAATTTTTTTACTACCGGTTCTGTGGCCGTGGCTTGGTGGGCGTGGCAGGGGAAGGATACTGCAGATTCTCCATTCCCACCCCACTCCAGGGGAAGGATACTACAAAATCCCCATTTCCTTCCCACTCCTGGGGGGGAAGGATATTGCAAAATCTCCATTCCCACCCCACTCTGGGGCCAGCCAGAGGTGGTATTTGCCAGTTCTCTGAACTGCTCAAAATTTCCGTTGCTGGTTCTCCGAACTGCTCAAAATTTCCACTACCGGTTCTCCAGAACCTGTCAGAACCTGCCAGGATTTCACTCCGGTACATTGCACTAAACTGGTTTGCTTAATCATTCATAATCAACTACATGCAACTTAGGTTGAAAGCTACTTTGCTACCACACGGATAGCTGGATTCAGCCAGTCAAAATAAATCCAGATTCAGAACCTGCAAGGATCAGCATCTTGTGTGAAGGGACTTAAATACCTGAAGCAAAACCTTGATTTTTTGAAGAGAGTTCGCTGAATTTGCTAAGCCGATACATGTTGCGGTAACCACAATGCATAAAATACGGGTAGTTTCGACTTAACAATCACAACGGAGCCCTAAACTGGTTGCTAAGTGAGACAAATCTGGATTCCTTCATTGACTTCGCTCATTGAAGCTGGCTGGGAAAGTTGCAAATGGTGATCCTTTGACCCTGGGACACTGCAACTGTTATAAATATCATTATTTACCATTATATTTAAAGCAGGTACTCCTCGACTTAATAACCACAATTGAATCCGAAAGTTCTGTTGCTGAGTGAGACATGTTAATTTTGCTCCATTTTACAAGCTTTCTTGCCATGGTTGTTAAGTGAATCACTGCAGTTGCTCACTGCAGTAACACAACTGTAAAGTTGAATCACTGCAGTAACAACTGTAAAGTGAATCTGGCTTCCCCATTGACTGCTTGTCAGAAGGTCGCAAAAGTTGATCACATGACCCCCGGATACTACAATGGTCATAAATGCGAGTCAATTCCCAAGCGTCTGAATTTTGATTATGTTACCATGGGGCTGCTGCAACGGTCATAAGTGAAAAACTGTCATAAGTCACTTTTTTCAGGGTTGTCGTAACTTTAAATAAGAGGTGGGTTTCAGCAGGTTCTGACCAGTTCTGGAGAACCGGTAGTGGAAATTTTGAGTAGTTCGGAGATTCGGTAGTAAAAATTCTGACTGGCCCTGCCTGCCCCCATCTATTCTCTGCCTCCCAAATCCCAGTTGATCGGGAGGGAATGGAGATTTTACAGTATCCTTCCCTTGGAGTGGGGTGGGAATGGAGATTTTACAGTATCCTTCCCTTGCCACGCCTACCAAGCCATATCATGCCCACCAAGCCACACCCACAGAACCGGTAGTAAAAAAATTTGAAACCCACCACTGCTTCAAATGGTCACTAAATGAAATGTTTTGTTTTTTTTTAATTTGATTTATATGCCGCCCTTCTCCGGAGACGCAGGGCGGCTTACAATGTGCTAAGCAATAGCCTTCATATTTTTGTATATTTATACAAAGTCAGCTTATTGCCCCCACAAACTGGGTCCTCATGTTGCAAGTCAAGGACTGCAGCCCAAACCACTTTATAGCCCAGCATGTTGCATGAACCCAGTCAAAAATACTTTGGGGTAATGATAAGTAGATTGTAATTATCACAGATGTTTGAAGGGTAATGGGATATGGGGGTCAACTTTTAAAAAAAACCTATCTTCAGAGTCCAATTACAAGTAGTCCTCGACTTGCAATCACAACTGAGCCCAACATTTCCATTGCTAAGTGAGTTTTGCTCCATTTTTTTGCCAGTTGTTAAATGAATCATGGTCATTAAATGAATCTGGCTTTTCCCATTGACTTTGCTTGTCAGAAACCAGCTGGGAAGGTTACAAAAGGTGATCACATGATCACCAACACTCTAGCTCCAAAGGGACCCAAAGCAATAGTTTGAAAAACCCTGGTTCGCTTTTAGTTAACCTTACAAACCAAAGCTGCACAGCATTAACCGGTGGATCACACTTCAGCAGTGTAAATTGTACAAGCCAAGAGACATTTCTGATTCCAAGGCATCTCAGAGCATCAAGTTACTTCATGCAGAAGTGCTGATAATACATCTAGGAATATCCTAAACCTCCAAAACGTTCAGCCTTATCTGTTGTACGTAAACATGGTTTTAATATGTGCTGGGAATGGCAAGAAAATGGAAGGTAGTTTGGATTTATAACTCAATAGTGAGTTTTTGTTGAAGCCAAAGTGTTAGCCAAGAGAGCTGTACACTTCATTTCAGCCAAAGCAGCATATGACTTTTCTCCATACATGCAATTAATTCACCCGAAGCCTTATTACATCCTGCTGGTTTGTATCAGGCTGCAAAGATCCAGAAATCTATTAGTTGATAATAAAAAGCTTAAAAAATTATATCTCTTTGCTATCATTTCACTGTCTGGATTCTTGCAACCCAGATATAGTAATCCTATATCATATGAGACCAGTGGTGAAATCCAATTTTTTTTACTATTGGTTCTGTGGGCGTGGCTTGGTGGGCTTGGTTTGGTTTGGTGGGCGTGGCTTGGCTTGGTGGCATGGCAGGGGAAGGATACTGCAAAATCCCCATTCCCTCCCCACTCCTGGGGGAAGGATATTGAAAAATCTCCATTCCCACCCCACTCCAGAGGAAGGATATTGCAAAATCTCCATTTCCATCCCACTCTGAGGTCAGCCAGAGGTGGTATTTGCCGGTTCTCCGAACTACTTAAAATTTCTGCTGCCGGTTCTCCAGAACCTATCAGAACCTGCTGGATTTCACCCCTGTATGAGACTCTTTTCTCAGTTCTCAATTTACAACCATTTCTTTAGTGACTGTTCAAAGTTACAATGGCATTTTTTAAAAAGTGATTTATAACAGTTTTTCACGTGACTGTTGCAGCATTCCTGTGGTCATGTGATCAGAATTTGGCTGCTTAGCAACCGGCATGTATTTATGACGGTTGCAGCATCCTGGGGTCATGTGACCACCTTTTGCAACCTGACAAAATCAATGGGGAAGCCAGATTTACTTTACAATCATGTTACTAACTGAACAACTGCAATGATTCACTTAACTGGCAAGGAAGGTCATAAAATGGGGTAAAACTCACTTGTCTTGCTTAGCAATGGAAATTTGGGGGTCAATTGTGGTTGTAAGTCGAGGACTACCTGCATTACCTTATTACAACCTGGCCTTCTCTTATCAACGTGTGACCTGAGCAAATCAGCCGATGTAGAACAACATCAGCAAATATTTTAGGAAGGATTCTAATAGGAGGAAAAAAAATCCTTGACATTTTTGTACTTAACCAATACTCGTGGAAAGAAAGTTATGAACAACTGCCAATGTTCTGAGGTTTGAGCTAGATAGATCTTTCCGTCAAACACAAGGCATAGCTGTGGTCTTCTTTTTAATCTTATTTAATAGGCAAATACTAGTCATATAGTTTCTAAAAGTATCCTGAAAATCATCATTTTATACTCTGTCCTTTGTGTCAAAATCATTTTACGCTGCAAAACACTAGCCTCTTGGCCCAAATAGCACTTGGACATTTCATTATGCAAAACTGACAAAAAATCCAGGACAACATAAATGTCCATTAATAAGATGTCTGGCCCTTGACTTGATATCATGAATTATTTGGGCAAAGGATAATGAATTACTCCTTGAGTTTGTGCATCTTGAATGGCTGAGGTTTCTTCCACTGGCCCTTTTGGTCATTTCGCTGCTGTTTCCTCTCTTAAACTGAGTGTTGTCATTTGACTGGGGAATGGAACTAAATGCAGCGTTTGGAAAATGAAAGATTTATTTTTGGAGTAATAATTCAGCTATGGAAATAACGGAGACTATTTAGCATCATAGTTTAATCTATTTCCCCTTCCTACTGGGGCCATTTCAAGAGCGACTACATTGAGATAAGCAAGATTAAAACAGCATAGCCAACCCACTAAATTCCACAGCAGAATTAAGGTAGATATTTGATTACTCTAACCTCTAAACCACACCATAGTAGTTCGTATCCATAAATCAGGCTGAAAAGTGATTGCAGCTTTAAATGGCTCATTGGATACACAAGTTAAGTAATTACCAGGGTGTGGTTAGGAATTTAAAGGCAGCCCAGAAGGCAGTATTCTGGTTGTGTTTCTAGTTTGTGGCTGAAGGTTTGTGTGTGTGTCTGTGTGTGTATGTTCAGTTCCAGTTAGGTAAGTACAAGAATAATAGTGCTATGTTCTGAATTATTTGTTTTGCTGGTTTTAAGATTGAGGTGTAGCTGGCTTGTTCCATAGGCTGCTACATAAGTTAGCTTCCATATATATGTTTTTCCTAGATATAATTTACAGCTTGTGCTACAATGCACTTTGTTTCACAAGACAAAATTGGCCGGCTTTGTGCAACGAGCTTAACTGTGGTTCATAAGACAAGCAAACTTTTAAGCCAAAGCATGCTAGATTTAAGAGTTCAGTGAAATGTGCCTACGTTACAATTCCTCTACTGTAAATTGTGGTTTATTTGCTAAACCACAAGCTATGGCTTGTGGCAGCATATGAGGCAGGCTGCTGTGTTTTGAGTAGGTGGTGGAAGGAATATTTAAGATTCTATTTTTTGGAGGCGATAGCCTTGTTTTCAGATTTATTTATATATTTGTATGAGGTAAAAAAAAAATTTTAAAATTGAGTTGAGTCTTACTGCTGATCATTACATGGATAAATCTCTCAATGTAGCTAACTGTCTTCGCCTATTTCGCATTATTAAACATATTGTGGTTTGTTTGTCCAAAAGCTTTTTTGACACACAGATTCCTTTAAAAGGGATGGGGGTATTTCCCCTGGTTTTTTGTTGTTGTTTTTTTCCTTTTGATATATGGAATTAGAGCTGAAATATTCAATGAAAATACTTTCTAAACTGTTCTGTACATTCCATGCTTTTGTAAATGGAATAACCACTAAGCATGATTACTCAGAAAATGAGTCACCAAGTGACTCTCTTTTTTTTTCCCCCTGCCTGGCATTAACCATGTACACAAAGAATGAAAAGGTTAAAAACCAGGTCTTTCTGAAAGGTTTTCCTGCAAAGTTTTGGAGACGACGATGGTCTCCTAATAAACCCACCCAGAAAATTGATTTTAGGCTTAGAACTGATTGATTTTTAAAAGCTGCTTTTTTTCTTCCTTCCCTCTCCAGACCCAAGAAGAACTGGACAGAACGGCAATCATTGTCCCAACCCCAACAAATCGGCACGCTCTAGAAAATCCAGCATCCTTTTTTTTTTTTTTTTTGCATCTGTTGTTCAGGAGTCTGTTTGGCCTCTTGAGTTCAGAGTTTTCCAGAATTTACAGTTGGTAGAGTCAGAGAGGGTTTTAGAAATGCAGGCTGATACGGTGTCAAAACATTTTGTCGCATTGGGTGTCCAGCTTGTTACTGATGTTTTGACTGGTCTCCTGTCCAGCAGCTGGGAAATGGGAGATAGCTTTTCTCCAGAGGGAACCCAGGATGAGGGAAGCAGCTCATCTTCAGAGGGCACTCAGTGGACTCCTTTGCGTTGGTCAAGATCCAGCATGAAGTCAGAGATAAAGCGTCTTCAGACATTTCGGCTCTGGCCAGCGAGCGTTCCGGTTTCTCCAACTGATCTGGCAGCTGCTGGCTTTTATTTCGTCGGTCCTGCTGACACTGTCCAGTGTTTCTGCTGTGGTGGGTTGTTGTACAATTGGGTAGCTGATGAGGATCCTATGGTAGAGCACAAGAAATTCTTTCCATCATGTCTGTATGTCCAGGACAAAATTGTAGGAAATTGCCGACAGATGCCTTGGAGCGAAGAACACCATGACTGCGTAGATGGCCAATTTCTTGGCATGCTACAAAGCTTAAATGTGGAGGAGAGCTCTGTAGGTGGTCAGCCAGAATATCCGTATATGGAGACAGAAGGAGATCGGTTGGTGTCGTTTGAGAATTGGCCACCTTATTCTCCAGTGTCTCCCCAGTTGTTGGCCAGAGCTGGCTTCTTCTATACAGGTATGTGAGAACTGCTTTTGCTGGGTATGACCCAGGTTCCATCTATGTTAATGTACGGCTTACATTATTCCTGAAAGCCTGGGAGAATAGCTCATGAAACTGGTGGCCTTAATATTTTATTTTGCATTTATTTCTGTATTAAACGTGTATTTAAACTTATTTGTATCCCACCTTTATAAATAATGCAAGGTGGAGAATATATCTAACACCAGTTTCTCCTCTTTTCTCCACCAAAGAGGTAGTTTGGGTTGAAAGAGGGACTGGCCCAAAGTCACCCAGCTGGTTTTCGTGACTAAGTGGGAAGTTGAAACACACTTGGAAATTCCAGTGGAGGCTTACAGTAAGCCTGGCGCCTTAACCACTGAATTTTGTATAACTCAGAGAGACATAACTAATGTTCCTGCCTCCTATTTTAGAAAGTAGGGGGAAAAAATAGAATAACAGAGTTGGAAGGGACCTTGGAGGTCTTCTAGTCCAGCCCGCTCTTAGGCAGGAAACCCTACACATTCAGACAAATGGTTATCCAATCTCTTCTTAAAAACTTCCAGTGTTGGAGCATTCACAACTTCTGGAGGCAAGTTGTTCCACTGATTAATTGTTCCGTCAGAAAATTTCTCCTTAGTTCTAAGTTGCTTCTCTCCTTGATTAATTTCCACCCATTGCTTCTTGTCCTGCCCTCAGCTGCTTTGGAGAATAGTGGGACTCCCTCTTCTTTGTGGCAGCCCCTGAGATATTGGAAGACTGCTATCATGTCTCCCCTGGTCCTTCTTTTCCTTAAACTAGACATACCCGGTTCCTGCAACCGTTCTTCATATTTTCCCCACAACAACCCTGTGAAGTGGATTGGGCTAAGAATAATTTTGTACAAAGTCACCTGGTTGGTTTTCATGCCTAAAGAAGACCAAGAACTCACAATCCCCTCATTTGTAATCTGTGGCACTTTTGTTCCAATGGAGACTTACAGTAAAAGTGTGCCATTCAAAAGGAAAATTTACAGTTGCTGTTAGATGTGCCTACAGCAACCTGCAAATGGTTCCCTATTAAAGAGCAGAAAGTATAGTCTGGACTGTATGGAAATTGTTGGTAATTTGGACCTAAACCATAGAGGCTTTGCAGACTCTCTCTCTTTTTTTAAAAAAAAATGATTTATATGCCGCCCTTCTCCGGAGACTCAGGGCGGCTTACAATGTGCTAAGCAATAGCCTTCATACTTTTGTATATTTATACAAAGTCAGCTTATTGCCCCCACAATCTGGGTCCTCAATTTACCTACCTTAGAAAGGATGGAAGGCTGAGTCAACCTTGAGCCTTGGTGAGATTCGAACCTGCAATAATTGCAGGCAGCTGATGTTAATAACAGGGCTTTAGACCACTGTACTATCCAAGGCTCTTGTATCCTATCTTCCAGAGGTGCAGTACATCTCCCCCATTCTCTTAAGTATTTTGGCACCCTAGGGAAAATAACACCTAGCCATAGCTTCAGTTGAATATTTATTGAATTTGTAAAGTTGCCCATCTGAACAAGTGACTCTGGCCAGTGAGCAATAACACATTTCTGCCCCCATCCCCCACCCCCGGTTGCCAGAAGGGCAAGGATTTTTCCGTGGAAGTGAATTGACGGGTGCAGAATTTTCTCTAACTTGCCGTCGGTTTTGAACTCTTAGGTGCAACATTTTGGCGATGATGATTGCACAGGCTTTTGTGAGCACCTCTTGAAATCGCAAAACAAACTAAAATGGGGAATAATTCAGGCCTTGGTCACCAGGAATAGAATTCAGCCTGTCCGGCTTAACCTCTGTTCTCCTCTTCCATCATTTCCCATATTGGAATATCTTTTTTTTTTTTAATTTGATTTATATGCCGCCCTTCTCCGGAGACTCAGGGCGGCTTACAATGCGCTAAGCAATAGCCTTCATACTTTTTGTATATTTATACAAAGTCAGCTTATTGCCCCCACAAACTGGGTCCTCAATTTACCTACCTTAGAAAGGATGGAAGGCTGAGTCAACTTGAGCCTTGGTGAGATTCGAACCTGCAATAATTGCAGGCAGCTGTGTTAATAACAGGGTGCTTTAGACCACTGTACTATCCAAGGCTCTCTATCTTAATTCTGCATGGCTTATATAGGGCTTGGGGTTCGGTTGTTGTCCTGAGTGAAAAGCGAATCTGGCCTTGTCACCCCTTGATGAAAATAAAGATAGGCAGACTTTGAATGGATTTCCTGAATTTTGTACCAATTCTTTGTTTTGTTTGCGTGTTATTTTTACTAGTCCCAGCAGCCAGAAAAATCATAGCCATCAAAAGCTGTAGGGTAGTAATTGATCCCTCCCATAGTTTTAATCCTGAGTGGGGATCCTGGCATCTTTAAGCATCTGGCAATGATTTTGATCTTGACCAACGTGTGATCTTTTCTCATGGACGTTTTCAGGCCAACAAGATTATGTGCGGTGTTTCTACTGTGATGGTGCACTGAGGAACTGGGAACAAGGAGATGATCCCTGGATAGAGCACGCCAGGTGGTTTCCAAGGTGATCCATTCCTGATGTACCTATGTTTCTTCCACCCTCCATATTTTGTAGGAACTGACATGGGCAGGCTTTTTTTGAACCTGAGGTTCAAATTATCTCTTGGATGTAACTGATAATAGGGGGAAAAACACACTCTCTCCTTGGATTGAAGGATTGTGTCCACCATGGCCATTCCTCGCCATTCAGTTAGAACTGAAGAAGCTTCTTGAATGAGAAGCAAAAACATTTTAAAGGGAAAAAAAACCAAAGTCCAAATGCCTTTTGGGAAAGCACCTTTGCGACAACCATGACCTGGATAGACCCATGATGGCGAACCTATGGCACGCGTGCCACAGGTGGCACATTGAGCCATATGTGTGGGCACACGAGCGTTGCCCTAGCTCAGCTCCAGTGCTCGTGTG